>JAQIUQ010003820.1:490661-648161 GCA_030378365.1 Hybognathus amarus
GTGATGAGTCACAGATAAACAAAAATGAGTGTGAAAGGAACTGAATCAATGTTTCTATTATCAGTAAATATAGTTGTCTATGAATGGTCATTACAAGAACTTGTGCAGACAGACACATTATATTTTATATCATATTATGAAAATAAGGATTACAACATACAGCTTTGGTAATTGTATTGCAGATATACAGTATTTAGTAATCAGTAGTAAGATACTATTACAGTCATTATTGCAAAATAAACCCCAACATGGTCATACAAGACCATTTCACTTCGCACCAGGGTCCTGATCACCCTGCATGTTTATATTTTGCGATAATGAGCTGTTATGTTTACATATTTAATAGCATTTTTTAAATTCATTGAATTTTCTAATTAAACTAATTCTTAAGGCAAGAAGCTCTGTGGAGTTTGTTTCAAAACATTTTTTTTTAATTCTCACAGCAGCACACACCAATAACAACTTACACTGGCAGTCCACCAGAAAATGAACCCAAACAACACCAAGCTAATCTATGTGTGTGTGTGTGTGTGTGTGTGTGTGTGTGTGTGTGTGTGTGTGTGTGTGTGTGTGCGTGCGTGCGTGCATGCATGGTGTTTTTAATAAATTGGGTCAAACTTTAAAAAAAAAAAACAATAAGGAGAAGTTCCTTATATTGCTGCTCCAAATATAATGCTGGATCAACAAGTTAGTTCATAAAAACAGGTAGTTGTGGGTTTAGTAAGTATAAAGGTAATATGACTAATGCAAATGTGATAGCTGAACCCAGCAGGATATAAGATCTCAGCTGCTCATTATACACTGTTGGAAAAAATCAGCAGGGAATCACTTGAGGAAAGCTTTTGTGATTGTCTTGATTTGTGAGAAAATATCCTGCTGGGCTCAATGTTTTCTAACAAAACAAAATCCAAATTTCCAACTTCACATTAGTGTGGCTTCTGTAGTATGTTTTTCTAACACAAAACCTCACCTGACCCAGTGTTATTATTGTCAATACCTTGAAAAGCAGTAATTGTTAACAATATAAGTATTTGAAATAAAGCTGAAATAAATAAAATATAGATTTTAGATAAAAGGCTAAAAAAACGTGCAAAAATTTTGCCTTAGAAATGTTGCAACTAATCCAAAATAAGTTCAATTTGATGTACTTAAATAACTGAAAACTGAAATAATTCTATTTCAGGTCTTTAGTTATTTAAAATACATCAAATTTAAAGCTATTTAGAAATATTTCTAAAAATGAGGGTAAAACTTTACAACAAGGTCCCTATTAAACTGCTAACATTAACTGACAAAGAGCAAAAGATCAGTATTTATGATTTTTTTATGTTAATCTGGTTAAAGAAACTGCTATCATTCATTGTTAGTTAATATTAGCAGGTCCATTAAACAATATTCATTATACTGTACAATATTAAAAATGTTTTAATACATTTTGACATTAACATTAACTAAGATTAATAAATGTGTTATTTTTATGAAATGAATATGAAATTATTTTTCATTCATGTTAAGTAACTTAGTTAACCAGTGTTAACAAATGGAACCTTATTGTAAAGTGTTAACAAAAAATGAATAACAATGACAAAAGCACATAAAAAAATGACTAAAACAAACTAAAATTTAAAGGAACACCAATTAAAAATATGAATACATACTATAATAATATATAAATAGTACTAAAATAACACTGACCTGAGCTGTCTGCTGTCCACCTGCAAAAGTGTAGAAAGTTAACTAATAAAAGACATACATAAATCATAGGAAACTTACTTTTACAATAAATTTTAAAAGTAAGTTTTTACCCTGTGTTATTATTGTCAGTACCTTGAAAAAGCAGTAATTGTTAACAATATAAGTAATTGAAATAAAGCTGAAATAAAATAAAATATAGATTTTAGATAAAAGGCTAAAAAAACGTGCAAAAATGTTGCCTTAGAAATGTTGCAACTAACCAAAATAAGTTCAATTTGATGTACTTAAATAACTAAAACTGAAATAATTTTTATTTCAGTTTTAGTTATTTAAGTACATCAATTTTAAAGCTATTTAGAAATATTTCTTAAAAATGAGGGTAAAACTTTACAATAAGGTCCCTATTAAAGTGCTACCATTAAGAGCAAAAGATCAGTATTTATGATTTTTTTATGTTAATTGGTTAAAAAAACTGTTATCATTCATTGTTAGTTAATATTAGCAGGTCCATTAAACAATATTCATAATACAATATATTAAAAAATGTTTTAATACATTTTGACATTAACGAAGATTAATAAATGTGCTATTTTTATGAAAGTAATATGAAATTATTTTTCATTCATGTTAAGTAACTTAGTTAACCAGTGTTAACAAATGGAACCTTATTGTAAAGTGTTAACAAAAAATGAATAACAATGACAAAAGCACATAAAAAATACTAAAACAAACTAACATTTAAAGGAACACCAATTAAAAATATGAATACATACTATAATAATATATAAATAGTACTAAAATAACACTGACCTGAGCTGTCTGCTGTCCACCTGCAAAAGTGTAGAAAAGCTAACTAATAAAAGACACACATAAATCATAGCAAACTTACTTTTACAATAGATTTTGTCATTTTACTAAAAGGGATAGCTTACCCAAAATTTACTCACCCTCAAGATGTTCCAAACCTATATGAGTTTCTGTCTTCTAAACACAAAAGTAGATATTGTGAAGAATATTGGTAAACCATTGCTGATGGTTGATGGACCCCATGGACTTCCATAGAGAGAGAAGTGGGTCACATCAACTGTTTGGTTACTGACATTCTTCAAAATATCTTCTTTTGTATTCAGCAGAAGAAGAAACTCATACAGGCTTGGAACAACTTGAGTAAACTTGAGAGGTGAGTAAATGATGACACAATTTTTTGGGGTGAATTGTCCCTTAAAGCTCTTATCATGGTTGCATTTAGAGTTAGTTTAGAGTAGGTTGTAGGGTTAGTATTATAACCCAGTAATGGAACAGGACTGTAAAATAAAGTGCTGTTATCATTGTTATTAAAACATTTTCAACTGTATGAATCTTTATCTTTGAGGACATCCCTGAATGTCCCTATGTCCTGTTTTGTCTGAATTAGTTCCATTTCTGTTTCCAAAGTGTTGCTAAGCAAACCCATCACATACACAGGAGTCCTGGTGCTGAAGTCCACTTCTGGTTTTCCAGCCCCTCCCTCTCTGGGTGATTAGTGTGGTAAGCCGCAGTGGGATTGGGTGAGAGAGTTAGTCTCATTACTACGCGTACAATGTGCCACTGCTCTCAGCCTGAATACAATTCTGATGCTGGACAGAGGAACTTTATATGAACTACACACCCTGAAGCTTAGGAATTAGGAGACCAAAGAGAATTTCAACAGAGCGAACTTTCAGCTTCAGGATCATGCGGAAACTCCGAGGTTTGATGTTCCCTTAAAACGGTTTAATTTGAAGGTTGCTCCACTATGAAGTACTCAAAGAGACATTAAGCTAGTTTGGTATGTTTGGATTGTCTCACGTCGCCATGGAGATCAGGAAAGTGCATCTGAAATGCCCCGGGACATTTTTACTGGACCATGATGATGTTCAAATGGGGTAAGTTCTCTCTCTTCTTCTGTCTCAATGCCTTGAAAACAAGATATAATATTCTATGAACATATATTTTCATAAATACATATTTTTAGAACATTAAGTTAACTTTTACTTGGCAACCCTGAACAATGAAAAGAAGGAACAAAAAAGTGATACTGATCATAAAAAGCTGTTATATTTGCTTGTTATATTTTCATGCATATATTTGCTCACTTAGGTGTGTTTTATTCTTAGAAAGGCCAAGTTTAATCGTATATATCTCTGCTAGAGTCAAAAGCAACAGGTTGGATGTGGCTATCCTGGTGCTTTGATTTTTTGGGGAAACTTTGGGAAAAAGGCAAATGAAAGCAAGTAAATGTACTTGTATCCACAATGTAAAAACTAAAGTATTAGTAATAATTGTTTTGTAATGATGCAAGGAGACAAAAGCGTGAGGAAGGGGGCTCTTCTGACTTTGAAGCAGCCACCTAGCAACCACTCAGAACACCCTAGCAACCACCCACAAAACTCTAGCATCATGGTGGTTTAAAAAACTGCATGGTAAGCCCTTGGTGTTCATTTAGCTATTTATTAGATTTCATATCTTCTACACTTTTAAAAAAATGGTGGGTTGTTTCAACCCAATTTTTATTTTGAATCCCAACGGTTGGGTTTTTCCATATTTGACCCAAACATGGCTTGAAACAACTCAGCATTTTTTTTTCTTTTCTTCTGTTTTATACTGACACAGAATTCCTGGCTCAGTTTCTCGGGATTAGTGTTGTGGTCATTTTCTGTTATTTGGGACTCCCAAAGATGTGCACTGGAGTGTAACTCGTATCCCTCCTCCTGTCTGGAGTGGATACGACTGGAGCATGGTAGACAGGGTGTATGGGGGAGGTTACCCATCTATTTTCCCTCCCTCCATCCATCCAGTCTGATTCATATGGGGGGATTCATTGTTTCCCGTTGCCATGACACCAGGGCTGAGTCATTTGGACGTTGTGTGCGGGTGGATCTGCGTTAAGCACTTTTAACAGGCTCTGTTTACTTTTGCGTCCTGTAGGCTTAACGCTCTTTCATCTGACTGCATGGTCAAGCTGTCTCTGAGTATTTAACTCTATGATAATCGTGGGGTTAGTTGCATGTAATTATGCATCATTTATCGTTTTTACTACAGTAACTACATGAATAATAGGGACTCTGTAAAATAAATAAAGTTGTATAAAATTAAAATGTGTTTGGCACATACAATAATACACTTTGCTCAGTCAAAACTCATTGTTTGACTCCTGCTGTTTAGGTGTCAAGTGTTGCATCTGTAGTGTATTTGCATAGACTAATGGGAGTCATGGGGGAATTCAGCAAGATGAACAGTGAAACTGGTCTAATGTCCTGACTGAGCTGATAGTTCATGTCAAATCACGCATGCAAATGTAACATCAAGCGCTTAGGGAAATGAGGGGGATCCTGGAATTCACATGACTTTTTCAATGAAAATGTCTACAATGGACCCTGCCCCCAACCCTAATCCTAACAAGAACACTGAGAGGGAAGAATAAATTCACATGACAAGTCCACTGCATTCTCACATTCAAGATTCTGCTAGAGGAGCCTGCATTGACGCTAAAATTAACAAATAACGCCTTTCTGTTGATCAATGCTCAAAAATATCACCTATATAGAAGGGTTCAATAAATGTTTTGGGTAATAGAATGTAATATACATTGCACGGCCCCAAAAAAAATTTCTGGATTTAAAAAGGCAAATGCATAAGATTGGATCATTATTGCAGTGATTATTATGTTTCTAGAATGTTATATGTTTGGCAACAACTTCTTCTAACTCTAGTTGATGGAGTCTAGCTTTTCATTTCTTGAAGGGTGATGAACTGAGAAATCAAAATTCCCTTGAGCTTTTGACATCTAAGAGGTCATCATATTATACAAATATCCTGTAAGTTTCAGAACTGAAAAAGTTCTTGTTAGTCCAATAAAAAGCTTTTATTGACATAATCATAGTGAGGAACTATGACGTCAAAGAGGATAAAACACCACCCCTGCAGGAGAAGATCAACGCCTACTTCAACATGACCAGTTTAGCCCCGCCCACTGATTAGCGCATTACACGCATAGCTAAATAACATGGATGACCTCATGATGACAAACCAGATCAAGCTACCGAGCGATACAGAATATTGTGCAGTGCTTGGTTGTTGAAGAAGACAGGCGCTGCATAAGCTTCCTCTGGATTCCAATAGGACTACATGGATAAACTTTATTTTTAATGACGTTCCTCAGCTGATGAGGGTAAATCATCATCCGTCTGTTCGATTCATTTCACTGAGGATTGTTTTTGTAAACAAGACTGGATTTGCAAGATCGATTAAGAGTAAAGAACAGTGCTGTGCCGTCTATATTGGATCTGACAGGAATTGTGCAACACAGGGACTCTGGGTTCAAATCATTCCGGTTGCCATTTTACAACATTGGACGTTTTCAAAACAATTTCCCCCAAGTGCATCAACGGGTGAGTTAAACTCATTATAAATGCAAAACTGTTATCCACTCACAGCAGTGGGCGTTTACTTCCAAGTCTTCAGGTGCGAAACGCCCATAAAAACCGAGCGTTTTTCAGGTAGGCTCAAAACTTGGGTACAAAATAGCCTATTACTTATTCATTTTGATGTTTTTGAATGCAAAAACCAAGCGAACGTCATAAGTTGACCTCAGACAACAATATAATACAATTTAAAGCCAGTTCATGACCCCTTTAAACATCCATGCATATTAGTGCACCCGTATTGTAAAGTGTTACCGATGTTTTTTTTTCCAAAATAATTCAAATGTGCTCTAACAAATAAAAAAAATCAAGCTTCACATTTTTGCATTTAAACTCTCCAGACGCTGACCAGGTTATCTGCTACTTAACAGATATAATGCCACAAATTTAATTGACAAAACAGACATCTTTTAAATTCTAATATTATGTTTTGGTTTTAGATTTACTTGACAGAATAAAGCTAATAGCCTTCAGTGTGTTTGCCTTGAATAAATCTAATAGCCTTGTGTTGATGCTCACGAGGGTAATACTCAAAAGCATCACCTATAAAGTCTTAAAGGTTAAAACGTTGTGTCTAGGTTTAGACGCAGAGGGGGGATAAAGCTAATTAGCCTATTAGCATCTGAGCTAGAGCTAATGACAGAACTGTGCTAAGTCTGAGTTTATATTGATGCTAAGATTAGAACAACCATTACTCTCATATTTACAATGAATCAAAACTATATATTTAGCATGAAAAGTTAATGTTAGAATTAATTTTAGGTTCACATGAGAAAATTAAGCACGACTAAGTACAAATAAACTTGCACACACCTCTCCAGTGCCTGTGAAAATGACCAGACCACAGGTTATCAGAAAGTCCTGTCACACATCACACACACATCCCAGCTGCCCTCTTACTGTCATTCTCTCTGTAACCCATCCGTTCCCACTCATATCTCTGGACAGATGCATATTAGTGTTATCTCATTCAGATGATCTCCCCATCTGACTGGGCCACTAACCCTGACAAATTTCACAGCCATTGTATAGACAGTTGATCTCTTACCTACAAGATCCATTCAGTGTGTTACAGGGTTAACTGAAACTAAAACTACAACCCTTTAAAACAAAACAAAAAACTTCTTACTTGAAATAAAATAAACATAAACTGAAATACTATACTGTATATGACAAATGACAAAAACACACAACAAAACTTGACATAAATTCAAATATAAAAACAAAAACGGATTCAAAATAGTAATAAAAACTACTATAGAACCTTAATTATATCAGAATAAAACTGGTGTAACACACACAGAGATGCTGTTTCCCCACCTGACCCCTGTAAAACAATCTGTAACCCCTAAAATTGTAAAACTAACCAAACACGCCTCCTCACAGCAGGAAGTAAGACAAACAGGGATGATTGACAAGGCTGTAAACAAAAGAAGAGGAGTTCTCCTTGATTGACAGTCAGTATCAGTGTTAGAAGTTTAACTCTAAGAACCTGCATGGCTAACATTCTTCCAGCGGCTTCACGCAGATAACCTTAAACCCTGACACAAGTAAGCCGTAGTGCTCAAGACAGATGTCAGGAGAATGTCTCCGTCTGCCACAGGATGCCAAAGATTCTCAGATCTCTGTGAAACCTCAATGTTAAACTCTGTATAATCAGAACCACTACAGCTTGTCTCCACCTCGAACCTAAACGTGTCACATCTGGGTGCTGTCCACATTCCAGCGAGATCACATTTAAAGCTACACCGTGTAACTCTTTTAGTTTATTCTTAGCTAAAAACACTTAGTTCTTTCAAAAATATATGTGCTCATTAATGTATATTTACTTTGTTCAAGTAATAAAGTATTCTCGTGAGTGTATAATCTGCCATTGAAAATACATACGGTTAAGGGTTTTAATGTCAGTCGCCATGTTGCCCCTCCATCTTGAAAGTACATTAGCCAAAGAGGGACATACCCGTTAATTTAAGCTTCGCCTTTCGCGTTTACGTGCTGAGTTAACACTCATGGACGAGGTTGAACTGGAAGCCATGTTAATCTTGGACTACATTGGCCACCATAGGAGTTAAAACGAAATCGGAATTGAGAGGAACAGAAACTGAATATTCACCGGATGGAAAAGGTGACGAGTTTCACACTGGTAGCAGACAGAAACTGTTGCAGTAGTGCAGTGGGTAAAGGCTGCATATAATTGATAAAAAATACAGTAATATGCTGAAATATTACTAAAAGTATTTCTATTTAAATGCATTTTAAAAGGGTCATGAACTGGCTTTTTAAATGTTTTTATTTTGTTGTCTGAGGTCAACTTATGACATTCGCTTGGTTTTTACATTCAAAAACATAAAAATGAATAAGTTATGGGCTATTTTCTTCCCTAAGTTTTCAGCCTACTTGAAAAATGCTTTGATTTTATGGGCGTTTCGCATTGAAGACTAGAAAGTAAACGCCCACTGCTGTGAGTGGATAACAGTTTTGCATATTATAATGAGCTTCAACTCTGTCGTTGGTTTCGGTCGATGCACGTGGGGGAGTTTGTTTTGAAAACCACTGTTGTAAAATGGCAACCGGAATGATTCGCCCATACATGTTTGACCCAGAGTCCAATCCCGAATCGCAGGACAATGAACCAACAGCATCTCAAATACAACGGATACTTGTAGACACATACACATAATTATTAGATATCAAACGATCTGTAACAATGCAATGCTAGCCGAGTAGATTATTATTTTCTAAAATAAAAATATTACTCACATAAGTGTGTTGCACCACTCCTGTTGGATCCAATATAGAAGGTACAGCGCCTTTTTAATCTTAATCGGTCTGCAAATCCAGCCTCGAACTGTGTCTTGTTCACAAAACAATCCTCTGTGAAATAAAGCAAACATAGGGATAATGTTTTACACTCATCTGCTGGAACGTCATTAAAAACAAATTTTAACTAGGCATTCCTAATATTGGAATCCAGAGGAAGCTTATGCAGCGACTGTCTTCTTCCACAGCCAGGCACGGCACAACATTTTGTCAACGGAATGTTTATTGCTGGTAGCTCGCTCCGGTTTGTCATCACGAGGTATGCTTTTGTTTACCTATGTGTGAATGCGCGAATCGGTGGGCGGGGCTAAACTGGCCGTGTTGAAGTAGGCGTTGATGAGCGGGTGGGGTTTTAGCGTCATTGACGTCATACTTCCACACTTTCAAAAACGAGACGTTTGTTGAGGCTGGTGTCAATAAAAGCTTTTATTGGACTAACAAGGTCATTTTCAGTTCTGAAACTTACAGGATATTCTTATAATATGATGACCTCTTAGATGTCAAAAGCTCAAGGAAAATTTGATTTCTCAGTTCATCACCCCTTTAAAATGTAATTCATTCATGTGATGCAAAACTGAATTTTCAGCATCATTACTTGCATCAGCATCAGTGTCTTCAGAAATCATTCTGATATGCTAATTTGCTGCTCAAGAAACATTTCTTATTATTATCATCAATGTATTATCATCAGTTTTGCTGCTTAATACTTTTGTGGATACTATGATTCATTATTGTATTCTTTTATGAATAGCACGTTCAAATTAACAGCATTTAATTGAAATATTTACTATTTGTAACATAATAATGTATTTACTGTCAGTTTTGATCAATTTAATACATCCTCGCTGAATGATAGATAGATCTTATCTGGAATATCTTGCTGGCATAAGGAGGGAGACCTGGATTCTACAAAAGCTGTCTGGCTTAGCAGTGTAGACTAACCTAAAGCTGTCCTGTTTTACACACACCACTCTGAGAGGATTACGTTCAGCTCAGTACGTGAAGACTTTGGTCTACTCGCTCTTTTCTCTCTGATGGTATAGGCACTGTCTAATGTACTTTAAATTGAGTCTTTTCATTGTATATGACTAAATATTTCACAAAACAGATATTGTGAATTAAAGGTTCAGTCAGTGAGTGTTCAAGCACACGTGTTTGTGTGAGAGTACATAAGCTAAATTAGGTACAGACAGTTTAATCCACTTTAATTTTCTGTATACGGTACAACACAGGTTGGCAGGGGTCAAAACAGAAAGCAGATAATCAGTGTCCTGCAGTGACAGGAAGGAGTAAGTAAAAAAAGAAAATTAGAAGAGGAACTTCATGTATGTGTGCCGTCAGTGGACTGGACGCTTCTATCGGGCATCATTATCCATCTGGCTTAGTGACCCTTCATGGCAGCGTGAGCTGGGAAATCTTCTTTACTTATCACACTATACTGACAGGAAATGACATTAGCTTTTCTAAGATGGTGAGAAAGACGGAAAATAAAAGGAGAGGGGAGGTGGATCTGAGGTCACAGAGGTCAGAATATCTTCGTCTCAGGGCCAAATTAGCTTAGGAGTAACTATGGAAACTGAACACTTGCTGGGCCAGTCTGAGTGGAGCCCGTTTTCCTAGGCCGGGGGTGGGGAATGAGTGCCTGTGTGGGTGTCAGACGGATCTGCATCCCACACAGTGAAACATGCTAAAATCTAAATGCTCTTAAAATTGTTTTGGGAACATAATGTGTGCAGGAAAAATACTCCTAAAAATATCGACTTTTTTGTTTTGTTTGCTTTAAGATCGTTGTGTAAGCCACATTTTAATATAAAAGTGTGATCAGTGTGTAAGCTCTCAGTTGCGTTCTGTAAGAACAGTCTGTGTGTTCTGAGACTGATAAGATGTTTCTGTTCAAAAAGTAACACTTCCATGTTGATTAAAGTGTCTGGGCAAATACATTGCAAAGTCTGAAACTGACAATCCGGAACTCAAAATCGAATTTATTTCTGGAAAGAAACAAAGATTTGGGATTTTTAACAATTTAGAGTAAAGGAACATTATGATGTTCTATCTTACACTAAAATTGTTATGCTGATATAGGACAGTTTGCAATGTAATTTATCAATCATGTAAAAAATGTGAAAAATAGAAACATTTTCGCTTGTAGGTATCTACAAGTAGTATCTAGTACCTAGTATCAGACTTTGGGAACCTGCTTGTCAGTGCCATTACGATCTGTCAGTGTTGGGGAGTAGTTAACTACAAGTAGCGTAGCTACTAACTTAACTACATTTTTCAGTAGCTTGGCAGTAGCTCAGTTGCTTTTTAAACAGTGTAGCTTTTCCAGTAGCTAACTACTTTTTGCAGCAAGTAGCGGTGTAGCGCGAACAAAAGCTACATTGCTACATTGTCGAGCCTGCTCGAATCAGCGCGATGCAAGCATAGACGGATGCAAGGATATTCTTTTTCTTGTTAGATTGCAAACAAATTTTTTGCCATTACCGCCACCTGTTGTTTAATCACGCATCTTGCGGCTAACGGTTCACTGACGTACAGAAGTGGGTTGACACACCCATATTATGATTATATAGCAAGACGTGATGGCAGATTTGGAGGATGGAGAAACAACTAACGTGAATTACCCATGGCCTTATTTGTCCAATTTCAATCAGTATTTTTGAGAAAATGTTCTACATGCAATTTACATTGGATGTATATTTCGTTCTTGCAATGGTGTAGGCTATTTGTTGCACTTTTGACAAACAGTCAGAGATATTTTAGTGTTGTGTGTAATAAAACAATACAATTTGAAATCGTAATTGTATTGCCTTGTTTTAAACACTAAATATTTTACTTAAAACATTCCTCAGACACTTATTCAGTTATTTATGATATATGTTCTTCAAAACGCAAAAGTAGTTTCAATGTAGCTAGCTACTTTTTGATTGTAACTTGTAGTGTAGCTAACTACTTTTCTAAACGGGTAGCTTGACTGTAGTTAAACTACTTTAACTTACGAGTAGCTTGTAGCTTGTCAAACTACAGTTTCAGAGTAATATTCCCCCAATAAAGAGCCTCAAACCGATTCTTCAGAGAGTCTATGGGTGACATCACAGACGCTTTGTCCATATTTTTTTACATTCTATGGTTTGGCGGAAAGAAGAAAGTCATATACACTTAGGATACCCTGAGGTTTAGTAAATTATGGTATCATTTTATTTTGGGTGAACTAACCCTTTAATGTGACCTTTAAAAAGGTTTAAGAATGAAATTTTACCCTTTGATTCCCACATTTGATTCCCACAAACATATCAAAAGTTAACACAAACTTCTGAACTATATAGACCCCTTCACGCTTCACCTTATTTTCACAAAAGGCTGCCCCATTCCTGCTACGCTGCCTTGCTACACACAATGCTCAACATGTGCACACAGACACACATGCACAACACCTCATTCCTTTTGCCCATTCATTAATATCTTCCGCCTGAATGAATATTTGGGATGAAGTTCTGATCAAAGCGACATTGAGGGGGCCAGCGTTGCAAAGTGGTTGAGAGAAGTTGAGGGAGTGTTTAGGGGAACGAGGGGCCCCACAATGGTTAAAGATGGGTGGGCCACACTAATGGATCTGAATTGGATGCACAGTGGGGGTTGAGGGTCGAGGTCATGCAGATAACAGGAATTTGGAATGACTCAAAGAGCTCTCATGGGATTGGTCCATTTGCACGAGAAAATCCCCTGAATGCGTCGCACCACATTCTGATCTAAAAATTACACACTCATAAGCAAAATAGACAATTTACAATACACACAAGGTCGCAAATTACAGGGGATCTCTCAAATTTTAAGACTTGTTATGACTAAGAAATGTAACAAAAAATATATATTCTGAACATCACACATGGGATTGGTATTTGCAATCCTGACTTTTAAGAGATTCTCTCACATTATTCCTCGGGCTTAGTCAGTCTTACCCAGGATTAAGGTTTGTGATCAACAGCTTGTTATTAACTGATGTCAGTGTTACCTTTGTCTTGAATGGTATATCTGTTTTTCATTTTTCTGAAAGAGTTTTCTGAAGAAAACGGACATGCATAATGAATCATCACTATGTTAGAATTACGCTATGTGGTTGCTAAGGTGTTCTATATGTTTATTTTGTTTGTTTGTTTTTTGCAGTTTGCTAAGTAGTTGCTAGATGGTTGTTTACCAGCCTAGTCAAATGAACCCACATCCAACTTTCTATGACATTATGGGCCCTTGAAGATAACATGTTTGTTATTCAAGGTCTATGGGATTTATATCCCAATGTTATTGACAAGACATATAGACATCTATCATAAATCGGATTGCTTACAAGTTTCAGGACATCTCTCCACTCATGTCTCTATTATTTCATGTCTATTGGACAAAGTTGTGTAGGTCACCAAACCCCAAGTATGATCAAAGAAATGACATACCATTTACTTGGAATTTACATTGGGTTTCCCATTGGTGATATGCATGAGTTAGAGGTACCATATTAAATCTTGTCTTTCTTTCTGTAGGTATATTCTGTTCCGGGTCATCTGACTTGTGTGCATCTTCTCCATGTCAGAATGGGGCGACATGCGTAAATACAATGGATGATTACGTGTGTTTGTGTTCACGGGAAGGAGTACGGTACATGGGGAGGGACTGTGCGGAGCTGTATGACGGCTGTGTGTTTGCCGAATGTGAAGGATGTGTCGGTGAACCTGGCACAGAGCACTACACTTGTCCAGAGGACATCAATGAGTGTGAAAGTGGGCCGTGTGTCGGTCCCCTCTCTGATTGTGTGGACGAACTGAATGGCTTCAAATGCTTGTGCCCACCTGGTTTTGGAGGAGAGGACTGCAGTCGTCGCATCACAGACTGTGTTGATGAACCCTGCCTCAACAATGGCACCTGTAGACGTATAGTGGATGGATTTGAATGTACTTGTTCAGACGGTTTTCGTGGTGAGACCTGCGAAGAGGACCTGGATGAGTGCGATTCACATCCCTGTCAGAACGGTGCAATCTGTCTGGATGGGGCCAACACGTATCACTGCTTCTGCGTACCTGGATACCAAGGACACAACTGTGAGATTGACATCAATGAGTGTGCATCAAGACCTTGTAGGAACAATGGAACATGTATTAATGGGAAAGACCGGTACCTGTGTGAATGCCTGCTGGGATATACAGGTAATCTGTGGGTGTGGTTGAACATATTATTAACTTGTTTGAAACCTTATGTTTCCACATTTGTATCTGTATGCTAGTAGTCTATAGCAGGGGAGCCCAATCCTAATGCTGAGAGGCAGAGGTCATGCAAAAATTAGTTCCAACACACTAATTTAAGGTAATCCTAGTAGATCTTAATGGCTGATTCAGAAATGTTTCATTGGGGTTGGAACTAAACTCTGCAGGACTATGGCCCTCCAGAAGTAGGATCGGGCACTCCTGGTCTACATGGATGTTGACAGATATTCATAACTGGTACTTTCCAAGTTGCAAGCTGTTCTTTATATGGCATCATATTTTTTAAGTCATGTATTGTGTTTTATATCTCTGTAGGAGTGAACTGTGAGATGGAGATTGATGAATGCGAGTCAAATCCCTGTCAAAATGGAGCCACCTGTCTTGACCTAGTGGGGTTGTACACCTGTGACTGTGTACAGGGGTTTGGAGGTTCCGACTGTGAAACCAATATCGATGAATGTGAGAGTGATCCATGTCAGAATGGAGGAATCTGCCACGACTTTATTGATAGGTAACAGAACTCTGGAATTGTGAGAATGCCTGACAGAGTCATGTCCATACACTGCCCATTATTGTTTCACTTACTCACTGTGAGTAAAACAAATGTTACATGTTAGTCAGACATACTCTTCCTATCTTAGTGGTTGGTTATTGGACAGAAAAAGCTGTAATGCAGAGCAGATTTCATGCTGATAGTGAAAATAGTCTGATTCTGTGTGTTTGTATGCAGTTATGAGTGCGAATGTGAAGGCACTGGTTTTATGGGGGACCACTGTGAGGAGGATATTCCGGAGTGTGCATCTCATCCTTGCCAACATGGAGCTACTTGTCTAGAAGGCATTAACCACTACAACTGTACCTGTTGGCCAGGTAGCTCTCCTTCATCCAAAACCGCACCCAAGTCTTTCAAGTCTTCATATCCCTAACCTTAACTCTGCAACAAACTGAAACAATGTTAATGTGTATAGGTTTTGAAGGAGATAACTGTGAGGTGGATATAGATGAATGTGCTGATACTCCCTGTGAGAACGATGGTGAATGTTTTGAGAAGTCAAATCCAAAACTCTGGGAAACGGACTGGGAGTTCACCTATGCCACAGCCATGGGTTACGTCTGTCAGTGCCAACCAGGATACACAGGTACCTGAAACATAAAACAGATGTAAATGAAAAACAGTTTAGTAAAACAATACACAGACATTGCAACTGCTGTTTCAGAGTTGAGCCTAAATATTTTGTGACCCAATATGTGATTGAATGGGTGGTTAAGGTTACTCAAGTAATGACACAATGTTTTACCTGAAAAGAGTTGTCATGCTGTTTATGTGTTTTGTTTATTTTCACAGGAGAGAACTGTTCAGTGAACATAAACGAGTGTGTATCTGAGCCCTGTCTCAATGGAGGAAGCTGTACGGATTTGGTTAACGGATACACGTGTCTATGCCCGGAGGGGTTTGCAGGTTAGTGTTTGTCTATGGGAAACTGTTTGCATGTGTATTTGTCTTTATTGTTCATGTTGGTCTGTCTTTCCCAGGCGTGGAGTGCGAGGTTAACATAGATGAGTGTGAGAGTGCCCCCTGCCTGAATGGAGGTGTATGTGAAGATGGAGTAGCAGAATACAAGTGCCAATGTGCAGAAGCTGAGGAAGGTCACCTGCCATGGGGGGGTCCCCAATGCACTGTGCAGCTGCATGGTTGCATTGAGCATGCCTGCCAAAATGGTGCCACCTGCTTGCCGTGGTTAGATGAAGAGACACATGGACATACTTGCCTTTGTCCTCCAGGTTTCTATGATGACATATGTTCTACACCAACCACATTTTCTTTCTCCTCACCGAGGTTCTTTCTGATTGAGGTTCCACCACTTGAGCGCAGAAGGAGAGACACAGAACATGAGCACCCTCTGGGGGTTCGTCTGCGCTTCCGAACCACTCTGCCAGATATGCTGCTGTTCTTTCGTGGCAATGCTGAGCTCTTCTTATCCCTAGAGATTGTAGGGGTGAGCTGCATGCTAAGGCAATATCTAAGGAGGGAGGGTCACTGGAGGCACAATTACCAGGGCTTGTAAGTGACGGAGGTTGGCATGAGGCAATGGTGACCATTGATGAACAGGATATCAGACTTGTGCTTCAGGTCAAAAGTCCAGGCTGTGACAATCAAGTATGCAGAGCTGAAGACAAGCAACCAAATGATCATGAAACTTTCTTGCACCACGAGACGTTCACAAAGGTATATGTGGGTGGAGTTCCAGAGGAATACATGGAGCTTACATTGAGCAGCCATGGATTTTTGGGCTGTATGGAGGACCTACAGATTGATGGCCATCCTGTCCTGCCCCATGATCTGGATGACAAGGATGAAAGTGTAGAGTTAGGCTGTATAAAGACAGAATGGTGCGAGGTGGACCCAGATCCTTGCTCTCAACAAGGGCACTGTGTTGACCTCTGGACGAGCTACCGCTGTGACTGTTATAGACCACACTATGGACATGACTGCAGCCAAGGTATGCATACACATATCCTCACACTCAAACATTGATCTTGTAGTAATGTGTAAAGCTGGGATATTTAGATCTGGTGCTGAAGGGCAACTGTTCTGCCAGGTTTAACAAACACACCTGAACAAAACAATCAAGAAGATTACTTGGACAATACTGGCAAGTTTGTTTGATTCTGGTGGGATTGACACTCTGTGGGACAGTGACCCTCCAGGACTGCAGTTGAATAGTTTGGTGTAGAGGAAACCAAACTTATACAATAAAAAACATTGGCACATTATCATAATTGACTTTTGTCTCTATTTCTCTTTATTTTCCAGATTTTCCCTCTTGGACATTTGGTCATGAGAATTCTACAAGCTTTCTTCCATTTAAACTGCTGTCTGATATTGGCAGGAACTTTAGTGTGTCATTCTTCCTTCGATCACTTAAAACAAGTGGATTATTATTTCAACTACGAAGAGCAGGCCTTCAGGAGACCGAGGAAGATGATCCTTATTTTACCATGTACCTGGAAATGGGACGAGTACATGCAACCTCTGTAGCGGAGTCACCCACCCTTTCATCGCCAGTTTTTGTCTGTAATGGAGAGAAGCCAATGCTTCAGTTGGACATACAGGAGGGTCAGGTATTCTTTAGCCATGGAGGATTGCGCTATAACCTTGGTTCACTGCCTGACATGGAAGTTCTGAAGGGTGACCTGGTGTATGTTGGTGGAGTTCCAGGTGAAGAGGGTGCAACGGATTGGGGTGGGCAATTTAAGGGATGCCTGCAGGACCTGAGACTCAGACGATGTGCATCTGGAAGTGGAAGCCTTGAATAGTACCCTCAGTGAAACTATATATTTCTCCAGTGATGCAGAAAATGTGCTACCTGGATGCATAAGTGATGACACATGCAAGGTATGTAGACTTACATTTTTGTTTTCATTTCATCAGACCTTTTTGCTGTGATAATTACAGTTGGAAAGAGCTGTCGTTGTGCAATTGGTTTGCAGGTGGAGCCTTGCTTGAACGGTGGAGAGTGTACAGTCACATGGAATGACTTTACTTGTTCCTGTCCACGGGATTTCACTGGAAAGACATGTGAAACCAGAGTTTGGTGTGTCAGCGACCCTTGCGTAAATGGTGGACACTGCATGGATCTGTTGGATGGATTTGAGTGTATGCTTATTTTTTGAACACCTATTTTTCAGTTTCTTGTTTGCTTCCTGAACATACTATTGGCAAAGGATTCAAATATTATTAATGTATAAATGTTTATAATCGAGTAGTAAATATAAATGTATGTAAAAAACTTTTTTTCTTACCAGGCATTGCTAATGCAACCTTTGACAACACACCCTTACACTACAGTGCTAAGGGATCTGTAGTTGACCCAGTGACAAGTGTTACCATGGAGCTCCGTACAAGGCAGGAAAATGGTGTGCTACTCCGTGCATGGAGAGGGGTGGAACTTCTACTGGTTGGTCTGTTGGATTCAGCCATTTATGTGGAGCTTCATACAGAGAACAGTGTGGAACCAGTCAAATTCTCTGGACAGAGACACATTGCAGATGGAACCTGGCATCGCCTGCTTGTTGCCATGGCCAACCCAGAGCGTGATGCATCACAGTGGTTGGTTTTGGTGGATGGGATCATTGATGGTAGCAGTGCCCCAGTGCTTGCTGGCAGTTTAAGTTTTCTTAAAGAATTGTCAAGTGAAGTTGCACTGGCAGAGACGTACACAGGATGTCTAGGTGCTGTCAGAGTAGGTGAGGTGTATCTTCCATTTGTAGACAATGCCAAATCACCCAAAAATCTCGATTTTGGCGGAGACAAGATGAGCGTGTGCGCATAGGGTGCTCCGGGTCTCCAGTGTGCCACTCTCATCCTTGCAGGCATGGTGGTACATGTGTGGATCTCTTCAATTCTTTTGGGTGCCAGTGCTCACCCGGCTGGGAAGGGATCACCTGCGAGAAAGAAACAGACGAGTGTGTCTCAGGACCCTGTCTCCATGGCAAATGCAAGGACAAGTTTAATGGGTTTGACTGCTTGTGTCACCCAGGATACGCTGGACCTACATGTTCGGAAAACATAGACGACTGCAAAGGATCGAAGTGTAAGAATGGGGGAACCTGTGTGGATGGCGTTAATGACTACACCTGTATCTGTCCCCCGAAGTACAGTGGAACACGTTGTCAGTGAGTTCCTACCGATCACACATTGATGCCTAGACTTGACACAGCCATAACTTAGACTCCATTTAAAACACATACGCCTTTCCACAGGGTTATAATGTGGCCTTTACATTACAACCAAATGCAAAACTGCTTTCACTTGTAAATACTAATGAAAGCCAGTGGGGAAAAAAGTTCAATATCTATTTTTCTATTTTATAGAGTTGTTTCTTGCTACCCAAGTTTGAATGAACAAGTGAGGCTGCATTTTGATCTGTTGGGAGATTGAGCATTTGTTTGTTTGTGTTCTTGTGCATCAGGTATAACTACCCTCCTCTTAAATGTCAACTGGATTTTGAATGTGAAAATGATGGCATTTGTCATGACACTCAGTGGGGGCAAACTGCTCCTGCCTTCCAGGATTCATAGGAGACAGGTAGAATTAACACTTGCATTCTTGTCCAATTGAAATAAATTGAATAAACAAATACTGATATAGATGACTAAGTGTTCAAGTGTTTTCCCCCACAGATGTGAGAGAGAAATGGATGAGTGTGCATCTAACCCATGTCTAAACGGTGGATCGTGTCTGAATCGGCTGAACCGGTTTCAATGTTTGTGTCCAGCAGGATTCAGTGGGCAGTTCTGTGAAACAAATGTGAGTAAACACAGAGTATAATTATAAGCATACAGTTTAGGAGTGAAAAATAAGAAACTAGCTCAGTAGTGTTGATTGTTACTTTTTATACCTGCCAACAACAATTTGAATCTCTCTCTGCAGAAGCAGGCTCAGCAAGATCATATACCATGGCTGGCGATTGCGGTTCCATTGGTATGTGGCTGTATCCTCTTGGTGGCTATTGGTCTCATTTTCATGTTGATGACAGCACGCAGGAAGCGGCAATCAGAAGGAACTTATTCCCCAAGCCATCAGGAAGTTGCAGGTGCACGCCTGGAGATGGATAGCATGCTGAAAGTACCACCTGAAGAGCGTCTAATTTGAGACATGTTGACAAGGTGACAAAAACAGATGTAGACAAGGGAGCTCTACTTTTATCGGAGTGACTTTATAAAAGTAAACAACCTTTCCAAGACCATGTATTATTACGGAGCTACAATAAGTGCTACAGCAAACAAGCAACCCAAAGACTAACTGTAACATAAATAAAGAGGAAAATTTTAAATTAGAAGTCATTAAATATGGTTGATCTTTCACCATAGATTTCGTCGAAACCAACAACTCTGGAATTTAACCCGCAACTCTCTCAAGTCTAGTTGAACTTGAACGTTGTGATTCTTTACCTCGCAGCATTACATGCCTGAACGACTTTGACAAAGTGTTATACAGTAAAGAGGCAAAAATTTGAGTTTACATTCTCCCCACACTTCCACAGCATTTCAAATCTTTAAGAAATCCCTAGATAAACGCTGAAAGTGCTAATGATGGAGAAAGCACCATTTTGAAAGTATTTTTCCACAGCATTTGAATGTACAAGGTGATATCTGTAGCAAGAGCGTTGTGTTGACTAAATACTATTTCTGCTGTAGGCTACACTGGATATAATAATTGACACTAAGGAATGTGGTTTCATATTCATGCCAATGTGAATAATTAGCTATACATTAGCATTTACAGGGGAGGGGGAACAACAAACTAGTTAAGCCGCATATCCACCGCAGGATCTTTCCCCAGGAACTAGGAACTTTGGGGTGGTACTCAGTGTGTTTACACCGCTGGAACCAGGGTCTAAATGAAGTTCCGGGTAAAAATTTCCCCCAAGAAAGTCCTTGCTGGCAAGGTAGTACTTTTTCAGAGTTCGGGAACTTTCAGGGTGGGACTTGAGCGCTGAACATGCTGATTGGTTCTTACCACTTGTTCTTTCTGCCCGATGGCGTGCGTTTGTCCCATCCATCTCACGGTCATCATGTCCGCTGATAAAAAAAAAACAAAAAACTTTTATATCTAGCATTACAAGCTTTCTGAATACGCTTTGGGTGCTCTCTCTTTTCTGCCGTTTTGTTAATTACCTCGTTAGTAAACCAATCGCACACAAAAGCAGCAAAGCTTGAATCTCCTCCATACAAAACTTAAAACAAACGCGCAGGCTAGGAAGAGCAGTCGCACGCAGTTTAACCATGAGTTTAACGTCACTACATAATCTTCCTGCCTCGGACCGGTACTTTAGTATGCGGTGTAAACGCAGTAAGCAAGTGGTCTGGGAAAAAAAGGTTCCTGTGAAAAAAGTTCCTGGGACAAATTGTTTCTGGTAATTGCAGTGGAAACGCGGCTTACAATCTAACGGTACTTTAGGTTTACGGTACTTTAGTCTGTGGTGTAAACGCAGTAAGTAAGTGGTCTGGGGCAAAAAAAAGTTCCAGGGACAAATATTTCCTGGTAATTGCGGTGGAAACATGGCTTTGCCCTTTTAGGCCCTGTTTACACCTGGTATTAAGATGTGTTTCAGTAGATCGGATCACAAGTAGACGAGGACAAACACATTCCTGTTGGGGGGGGGGGGGGTACATGGATGGGTAAAATGGGCTTTTTCAGATCTAATGGACGAAATATGCTTGCGCAATTAACTAAAGGGGACGGCAGAAAAACTATGGAGCGCATCAGTTTTCTTTTTTGCTCTGATAGTTGCAAGACCACACCGAACGCAATCCGCAAGCAAAAGCAATCCGCACGAATGCATTTTCGACTACCTCTGGAGAATTTCGAAAGTAAACAAGCGCAATGTTTTAGACCCCGTTAACACATGTATATTTAGCATCTTCCACTTACGATCGGATTGACGAAAATGCTTAATACAATGTGTAAACATAATAAAAAATAAAAATCCTTTGGGGCTTAACTTTTTAAGCATTGTTGCGTTCAGGTTGTGTCAGAATTACCCTACGCATTTATGATTACTAAAAACTATTCACTTTGTCTTGGTTGAGCACATTTCTGTAATATAAACAACCAAAAAGACTACAATTAATGCGAGTTAGTTGCCAATATCCCTAGATTTATATTTGATATGACATTTTAATTTAGCCAATAACCTGCACTTTCAATATTCAATATTTGAGACAGCAAAGAGAAATAAATTAATGTAGTGATTACATTTTTTTTTTTTTTTTTGCTAATGCTGGGTGCTATTAAGCTGTATTGGATGGAATCACAAGACAAATAACTTTAAGTAGAATCTGAGCATTGTAATCTTGTAATTATGGTCATTCCAACAAAACTGTGAATGCAGCATAATCTGATTAAGACCGTTATTGGAAAAACTGTGAACATATTACTGTTTGACAATCACTGCACTACACATTTTTTATGGGGTGGGGGTGGGGCGATTATACACATACCAGTGTGAGACTACTATACAAACACCAAACTCAATGTTTATACACACTTACCTCTGGAATACACATGTAAACATGAACGCCATGAGTGGTCAAATAAAATTCTGCCTGTGTATGAAGATAAAAACAGAGAGATGAGATGAACATAAGAACAAATCATTGCTGATGCCTAAATGCTGTAAAAACTGAGTGAATGCAAGTTGCATTCATTTTATAAGTTGTATATGTTGTAAATTGTGGCTATAATTTGTGTTTTCTGGTCTGTTGTATATCAATCTTTCTTCCTTAAAATTTATTCTTAGGAATTACTAAAACTAAAAAGTACAGTGTGAACTGCAACATCAACATAGGAATATATTTTTGAATGTGTAAATGTGCAAAAACTGTTTAATAAAGGTGTTTGTGTTTAAATGTGTAAATTGTGTAAAGGTTCGGATACATGATTAGTTGACATGACTAAAATGTCATTACTTTTTCTTATAATTTGCAGCACTTAATTAATATGTTAAACACCCCTAAAATATTAAATACATAATATGTGCAAGAATACTGGGAATGAGAATGATTAAAAAAAAATGGGAGCAAAACAAATGTCAAGCTCACAACTTTCACAGGAATATACTGTGCTTTTTAATTATGGCAAACACAAAAAAATAACATCCAAATAAAAAATAAAAAAGTGCAAAATGATAAACAGGATATGAGTTCACATTAGGATACATTCCAAGAGAAAATTCTATTTTACACATCAGAAATGCATTTTGATAATTCCATCTTGCTGAGAGCCGCCATATCCAAACATCAAAGGATCCTGCCAAAATACAATAGGTTAATGGTTGTTACATCCATGCTAATTCATACTTTCAAAACCTGTTTTATGTTCGATTATAGTACAACATTTTTTTTGCTCTCAGAATACATGGTCACATTCAGGGAAGTGCCTCTTTGTCTGTTGTGCAGTGATGTGCAACACTTTACCCAGTACAACATTTAACACTTAACGCACTTTAATGACTTGCCAGTTCAATATTGCCTTTTAAACCACTGTGTATTTCAAAGATTCAGCACATATTGCTGAAAGTTGCTGAAAAAATAACAAAAATACTGTATCTGCTTCAGCCAAAATTGTAAAGGTACTGTTTTTTTTTTTACTTGAAGTCTACTTTTGCCATTTTAAATTAGCACTTGATATGCGAATACACATTTTGGTGTAAATAATGTGAAGTTTTGCATTTATCAAACATTCCAGTCAGTGTATTCTTTAAGGGTGACTGTGTTTGCAGTACCAATCAAATATAATCCAAACAGCCCAAGTGAACATGTGGAAATCATCTTCTAACATAGTCAATATTTGAACCAAAATGTCTGAACAACCCATGCTGTAAGACTAGGTATACACAACAAACCTCAGCAAAACAGCTCTGAACTTCCACACACACGCGCACACACACTTGCCAGGACCAAATTAAACGTACTCTTTAAGGCCCAAATGAAAAGGTGGTCCAAACGAATCAACTAACAGAAAATGGGATTTTCTAACAGCTCTACAGGGTAGATACAGATGTTCAAGAACACTTTAATAACACAAATAACATTATTTCATATATTTAAATACAACAATAAAACCAGAGAAGAAGAGACACCAATTCACTCCCTGATGTTCCCTGACATGGACAAAATAACATGTTTCTTTTGGATATGAGCATTTGGTTGTACACAATTCTTTTCCATGTCAAGATCTGCACAAACAGTGTTCTCCTACTTGCAAGTCTCAAGACAAAAATATAGCAAAAAATGAAATGAAACAATGATCCTCCAAAACAGATTGTGTATCGGTGCTAAACTAAACCCAATAAACAGGCACAGTCTATGACAAGAAAAACAGCTTTTAGAGTTAGGATTCATTTTAACACACTTTATAGCAGTATGTATGTTTAAAAAGCGCAAAACAGATCCATTCGAATAAATACCCATAATGCAGAGTGCATGGCAGTAGCAGATTAGATGGAACGGGTAGTGCTAAAAAGAAAGGTCTGATTGGTTGCTTTATGAAAGCTATAAGTCTATTATATGATGCTCAGAATAAAGATTTTAAACTTCAACATCAAATCAAATGTTGTCAAATCAGATGTTAAAGTGGACAATTAACATCTAAACGAAACTATTTTGAAACTGAAAAGAACCCAGTTCCAGGAGACCCATTTTAACACCTTTTGGACTGACACGCAGGCAAGCGGAAGAGGTAAAGCCTGTACCAGTAAGGGGTTTACCACATATTTAATCTAAAAAAAAGCACTCTTCATCAGTTTACCTTATTTAAATGACACTTTTTGGGTCAAGAGGTAATGCATCCTGCATTTTTGACCTCTAAAATAACTGACCTCTAGGGGCAGTGTTGTGTTCTGCAGGGCTGTTAATTCTGACCCATTCTCAGCTCTATGCAGCGAGTAGTATATAGCTTGTACTAGGGCACAATATGTAGTGCAGTATGCACTGTAGTATAACTTATGTAATGTAGTGCAAATATGAAGTACACAGCAGCCACAGCCACAACATGTAGTATGCAATGTGTATTTTAGGGTGCAGAATGTCATATGCTCTTATGCCATGTAGTACGGAATGTGTAGTATACAATTTACTAGGGATACACAATATTTGTATTCAAGTGTGTTATAAATGTCAATTTTAACAACTGTTGTACGTATGCACAAGAATGTGGATGTTAGGGTATGATGATTTAAATGAATTTATGTGTATGGTTAAAAAATAATCTTCTTATTAAAACAGCAGTCAGGTTAAGAGGAAGCAGTTTACTGCCATAAAAGCAATGTCAGTATAATCGCAAATGTTAGGATGTGGGTCATTATTGTATGGTCTCTTTAATATTGTAGTCTGACTCTGATCCCTATGGGAACTACACTGCTAGCTACAGAAAATACAGTGTTATTCAGCTAATATGTTTTTCAGTGTTAAAAACGGTTTATCCAGTTGCTATGGGAAATACAGCATTAGCATCAGTGTGTATAAGGCTAAAGTGAGTGAGCTAGGCGCGAAAAAAGTACAACACACTCTGGAGGAAAATGTCAACAGTGCTTTCAGGCCACTAGGAGGCGCAGTCTTAAATACCCACTGGCTCCAAAATTTGCAGTCCCTCACTGGTTGGTAGCAGCAGTAGAGGAAATATGGGGTCAGAGCTAGTCGAAAGTTTCCCACCTTCTCCGTAAGTCCTCCACCTTTTTGGGAGGGGGCGTGGCCATTACTGTTGGTGTCGTTGCCATGTTAAGAAGGTCACTAAACGGGTCTGTGGAGACTTGCGCAGGCTGGGCGAGAGTAGCCGGAGCAGGCGAGTCTAAGAGGCTTGAGAGAGAGCCACTACTGCTGGAGGACGGAGGAACGCGCCCAGTTGACCACGCCCCACCCGTTGGGGTCACAACCACAGCAGATGCCTGACCATATACTGAGAACGGACGAGCAGAGGTGGGGAAGTAGTTGGCACCTGGGGAAGGCATGTAGGCTGGGGTGAAAGGGTTACCTGGGGCAACAGGACTATAGTGCCTTTGTGGTGGGTACTGGGACTGTTGGGTGAAGGGGTTCAGTGACACTGGAGGGGGAAGGCAGGCAGGTTTGAGGGGTTGGGTCGAGGAGGTATAGGGGGTTTAGAGAGGGATGGGGCAGCCTCGTTCTTCATTGTTCCACATAGAGGGTCCAACAAGCTGAGCAAGTCTAGTCCCTGTTCCTCATTTGGCTTCAACAAGTCTGCCTGAGTTTGTGCTTGGGAGTGGGGAGACATGTTCAGCGCTTGCCGAAACTCCTGCCCTCCAGTGGACCCTCCTCCCTCCTTCTCGCAGACCTGCTTGCCCCCACGCAGCAAGGTCACAGCTGGTGCCAGCACTGCACCCGGTTCGGGTGTTTTCCGACCTTGAGGGCGAGGGATTGTGATACAAGCCCCCTCAGTCTTCTCTCCACTGGGATTTGAACTGTCTCTGCTGGGTGGGCGTGCCTCAGGAGGTTCCAAGGGTGGCACGGAGAGAGGTCTCTCCCAGGATAGTGTCTCTCGGCCAAGCAACGTAGATGGGTCCTCCAGTTGGCTCCAGAGCTTGCTGTACGGATTGGTGGTTTTAAGACCTGGGAGAGTGCGTGTGCGCTCACCAGAACTAAGATCCATCCGCTGGAGAACAAGCAATTAGAACAAGTTTTTAGATAGATAGAGACCATGCACACAGATAAATATGGTTGCTCTGGAGCGTTTCATGGTTTTGAGTCTTTACAGGAGTGAAAACTGCAATCCAATCCTAAAACAATCAAGTTGTGACCTGCAAATGTTTATTAAATGCTTCTTGTTTACTGCTGTGAGATGACAATGCATTGCTATGGTTCTCATCATCAATTATTGTGATTTGGTGAGTGTCTTCTGTATTCTGTGCAAGAGGAACAATCATTTAGGACAGTGTTTATCAAACCTGATCCTGGAGACACAACAACAGTACACATTTTGGATGTCTCCCTTATCTGACCCATCCATTTCAGGTCTTGAAGCCTACTAACAAGCTGATGAGTTGAATCAGGTGTGTTTGAATACAAAAAGTTGTACTGCTTGCAGGAACTAACCTGGTAGTTGAAGTTGGCATGTTGTGGGTCTGCCCGAAGCTCCTCCAAACTCCGTGCAGAACTGATTGTAGAGTGTGTGCTGAGAGATGGTTTTGTGATATTTGTAGTTTCTGTACATTCTGGTTCCCCCTGCTGACTACGGAAGGCATCCTGCAACAGGCTCAGGTCAGAGAACTTGTGTAGCACAGGGCTGGACGGAGCAGTGTTACCTTGGAAGCGCTCCCCAATCTCCTCACCTTCTTCCACAAGCTCCGCCTCTTTTCAGAGACCTGTATGGCTGGGGCCTAAGTCACATACGCAAACAAAAACACATGTGCACAACATCCACGCCACAGAACACAAACAAGCACACGCAACGCACAACACATGCACAAACAAGTACAGACACACATTGTAATTTTCATGTTAGATGAAAAGCTGTTGAAATGGGCAGATAGTCAACATACAGTAATAATCAAAATCACTTTACGTAAATAAGCTTTAGCATTCCACATGCATAACATTTTTTTTAAATCTAGCCATGCAATAAAACTGATTTAAGCCAGCATTAAAAGACACATTTCGCAGGCCGATGAGTTACTAAATATCATGGTGAACAGAGGCCCCAAAAACCATTTGGACAATTAAAACACACTTAATAGTATTGTAGTCATTGCATTAGATAGGCTATGCTCTCAGGGCATGATTGAAGACCAAATACTCTGGCCTATTTTGGATTACTTGCAGACCTTTAATAACATATGCATTAAGGCTGGCTCGAGGAGCACTTCAGTAGCCTAAACAAGTCAAAAGATATCAAGAGTTTGGACAAGGAGCTATGTGGCATGCTCAGATCCGAAAGGTTTGTTCTTTCTGTTGCTGTATGGAGAAATCTGCATGACTGAGAGGTCATCATAATATGGTCTGCAAAAGAGAGCTGGTCTCCAAACACTAAGTTTGACTATCAAAAATATTTGTAAAAACCTTGTCATTGGAGACCAAACACACCACGTTATCCTGGGTAGAACACCAGATAAAAGGATGGGGCCAAGCACCAAAACCCTGAGGTACCCCTTTTCCAACAAGGCAGAGCTGGTGCTGGTTCGGAGCCAGAGCCTAGTTTCAAATCGGTTCGTTGTTTTTCCACCACCAAAGCACCAGCTCCGAACCAGTAAAAGTGGTTCTTAAGTAGCACCAAATCATTGCTGGTCTAGAAGTAAGAACCGCTTACATCAGTGGCCGGGGCGGGTTACCGTGACCAACTAGACGAATAGAAACTTGTGTCCGCCATTTTTTAAATAGTAGCTAATCATGCTAATAGCAGCTCTCGATTGTAATCTCCGTTAATGCAAGTTACGGCGAGCTGCACGGACGTGCTGGATTCGCCATGTTTGGATACCGATGTAGGTTTGCAAAGCCATGAGCATAAATAGTAACGCAACAACCGCCAATTTGGATGGAAGGCTTGTTCGAGATGCATCGGAGCAGCGTGGACTGATCGGAGCTGCGGGAGTGTTTGGAGAGTTTATGACTCCTGCTTTTGAATCAAATCTTTTTCTCAATGTTTTTTCGAATCGCTCTCGCAGTTCGAGATTCACAGTGCCGAACCATCTCGTCCAAGCCTTGTGTGTTTGTGTGTGACGCGTTAGCGTTGCTGGGCAACATGAGATGTATACAGTGACGTAAGATCTGGCTCTGTGATGGCTCTCTAGCCTGTGGAAAGGCAAACCGGTTCTTTGAAAGCTCGTCAGTCAAACCAACTCCGAACCAGCACTAGCTCTAGCTCTGAACCAGCACCTGGTTCTTGTTGGTGAAAAAAGGGTATGTGTGTAGTTGATACAATTCATACTTACAAATTGGTTCTACATGTTCCATAACAACTTGAATGTGTTTTGGGCTGTTTACACAGAAACGATTCTGAAGAGAAAACGCAAAGTGGCGTCTGCGTTATCACTTTTTATTTTGCGTTTAGACAAGCGTTTTGGGTGGGAAATCCGCGTGAATATGGTGACGCAAAAGTGTGTGAATTTTTAAGAGTTCCACTCTGGAGGGTGGTTTCACTTTTTTGCATTTTTAAGCCTAAAAACGCCGTCGCCTTGTAAACGAAAGGCACATCCAGATAAATATATTTTTACGTTTTCACCCGCAAGCATTCTCGTGTAAACAGGGCCTTGGACTGTATCAGTATATCTAATGTTTCAACAACATGGTTTGATATTTTCTAATCTAATGCAATGACATTCAAACATAGTGTGTCCAAATATTTTTGGGGGCACAGTAGATAAAAAGGCCATCGAATATTCACATTAAGACTAATAGACATTAGAGAAATCAAGAATGAAAACCACTTGAACAGAGACCATTCAAAAGGAGCAGAAAGCATGAAGTGTTCAGGAATAGCAGCAATGGAGTCGTCATCCTGAGACAGCTCGTCACCCGAAGAGTCCTCACACAGAAACACTGTATAGTGACGAGTTGGACGCACATAACTACAGCGTCAACACGCACGCATACAGAGATGCACAGCAGCAACAACAAAAAAGAAAGCATGAACACAAATTGGCAGAGTCAGAGAGCCAAGTGTCAGGTGTAACCACACACAAATATGCCGATCACAAACAACCATCCCAGTGTGAAAGAGAACACAAGAGTGAGAGAGAGAAGGAAAGAGCAAGTGAGACATGCAATCACACAATCAAGACCACAACATTTTTTGCAGTGCTAATTTGCATTTGAGAGATATTGTACAGCCTGCCATCCACCAGTGTTATCGCTAACTAAAAACATAAAAAAACACATTTGTCAACTGAAATAAAATGTAAATTGGGTAAAAAACTTTGAATTGAACATTTTGAAATAAGACTAAAACATAAATTATATATATATATATATATATATATATATATATATATATATTAAACATTTTAAAAAATAACAAAAAAAATGACAAAAATACATAAAATTAGTAAACATTCAAATTAAAAGGAAAATAAAAAATGTAAAAGTACAAGCTAATTTTTTTTTACATAATTATAATAGTATATAAATCATACTAAAATAACACTTCTACCCACAATTGCAAAAAAAAAAAAAGGAAACCAGGACCCAGATGCAAAGCAGAGGCATCTTCTATTAAACCAAATGAGTTTATTTTAGCATAATGATCAGCTGGCTGTACATTATCCCACTTATTACATGGATACTAGTCAAATAAAAAGGGGATTTTTTCCCCTATATTAGCTCATTACAAATAAAAAAATTGTCCAAAAACAACAATGTTACAATATTACATTTATATATTATTACCAATCTGCAACTCAAGTTACTTTTTCCTAAGCATTGCTATAATATAGCATGTCTTCTATTTTAATTTCTCTTTCATCCAGCTCTTTGTGTTTCCTACCAGTTCATTGTTCCTCTGAATTAAGTTTAGAGATCATTAAACAAAAAAAATCTGGCCACTTAATGCCATGGTTGTGGAGCAAAATATTCCATATAGCCGTGCAATAAAAACCAACAGAAGCAAAAAGACCATTGTCTATTTGTTTATGTTTTGCAAAAGTATATGTGAGAAAGGTTAAGCATTTAAGTCTTACTGTTCAGGGCTTCCCTCTACCCCAATGTTACTGCGAGGTCTCTTTGCCACCAGGGGACGAGGAGGTTCGAGCCTGCAAACACACGCAAATAAATGTTTTAAACAGCATTCTAATGTCTAAAAAAGTTCAGGACTTGTTAAATCACAGTTAGGTCAGAGGTTAACTGCTCCCGTCAGGTCAGAGGTCAAAATCATGTCAAATGTAAACAAAATTGCGGTATCCAGGACAAAGAGTGGAAGCCCAAGGCATTCATTCGGCTCACAGTTTCTTCTATACTGATAGTAAAAGTAGGGATGCACCGATATGACAATTTTGGCCGATACCGATAATTCTTTATATTTGAAAGCCGAAAACTGATATACTGGCCGATAAATCTAAATCCAAATTTTTTAACAATTTTTGAGAGCCTGATTATAAAAAAGTCTCCTCACAAAAAGTCAAGATAGAAACACAATTATGATGTTCTTATTTTAATGTCGTGTAGCCGATATGACAGACTTGCGCTGCACATTTTGCACTTTAACTGGATTTTCCTTTTTTAAAGTGATTTCAATCATACTTCAAGCAATTTAAAAGCATCATGTTGAACAGTGCCTCACATCTAAAGTGCCTCAGCTGAAGGAAATAATACACTATTTATCGGCTTTTAGATATCGGCTAAATGTTCTCGTTGGGCCGATAACGATAACATTAAAAACGATAATTTATCGGCCGATACCGATAATGTGGCCGATATATCGTGCATCCCTAAGTAAAACTGATTCTGAGACAAAAATGAGCTGAAAAGTTTTTTAAATACACCTTTTCTAGCTCTCAAGGTCCAGAATCAGGGCTCAATGGTGTGAGCATTTCACTTGCATTTGTGACTAAAAATAGATGTATGCGAACTGTTAAATGTATTTAGAGGTATACTTGTGAATAAACAGTAGGTCCCCATGGGTTGTGTCAAATTTAAAGTAAAAAACAATTCTTGTATACTTTAAAAGTCCTAATTGTAATTTTAAAAGTCTAAAATTTGAGGATGGAAAACATGAATAGCAATATGGCTTAATTTGATTATTGGCGATTATTTATTTGTGAGCGCTGCACGTTCAAAGTCATAACATGGCCCTGTTGCACATTCTAGAGACCAGTGGTTTTAGAGCAGTTTGCACTCAATGGGTCTCATTCATGAAACACGAGCAGAAGGAATTTTTGTGTAAATCGTGTGTAAAGTGGTTCTGGCGTAAATTTTCGGACTCATTAAAATGTTCGTATTTTCCAAATGTTAGTTGGTACGCAAGAAATCTACACCTGCTCCCAGCCACGCGTAAATGGTGCGCTTAAAATCCGAACGTTTTACTCATTAATAAGGCTGCATTTTAATTCACCTTAGAATCGGGTAGGCTACATATTTAAACAGCATTTTGAAAAAAAATATTTTATATAGTAGCCTATATTATATAGTATAGTATTTTATATATTTTATATATAAAAAATGTTTGTTTGTTTTTTTTACTTCTATTATGAGAGCCAGTAGGCTAATTTATGGAAGCTCGTTTCCGCCACTGAAAAAAAATAAAAATAAATAAATAAATGCAACTTTTTATCACACAATTGCGTGTTATAATTGCGAGATATAAAGTCAGAATTGCGAGTTATCAGGCTAATTCTAAGGGGGAAAAGTCCTAACTTTCCCCTAACCCCTCAGAATAGTTAAAAATCGCACAATTCTTACTTTATAGCCTATCATGCATTTCTGACTTTATATCACGCAATTGTGACTGTCACGCAATTCTGAATTTATATCTCGCAATTCTGAGAAATAAAGTCAGAATTGCGAGATGTAAACTCAATTGTGAGAAAAAAAGTCAAAATTGTGAGATAAAAAGTCGCAATTACCTTTTTTATTTTTCATTCTATGGCGGAAACAAGCTTTCATAAGTAATAGCAGATCTGGTGATCGATGGTGGTCCTTCTCCAGTTTGAATACGATTTTTTAACTCATTTGTTTTTTGCTGTCAAGCTTAATGTTGAACCATTTTCTTCTCACTTCTGGGACTGTTCGATTAACAGATGAAACTCCATTAACTGCATCTGTAATATGCTGCCAAGCTTTCTTTTTTAGGACCTGACAGGCCACTATTTACGCTTGAAAATAAAAGTGGCGTTTTGAATGAACTTCTGATAATAAAACTTTAATTTCTGCATCTGAGAAATCTTTCTTTTTCATTCGCATTCATGTTATTATATGCCTATATATAGTTGTCAGTCGAATATAATGGGCGGGATTTATGGTAATTGAGAACGAACGTGCACGCGCATCCCATTTACGACTGGTTGGAATTCACTAACACACACACACATTTCACTATCACATCTGACGTTTACGAAGTATTTGTGAATCAGGAGAAGAGTTTTCGGGAAGATCTCTTTACGCGCAAATCACTCTCATATTTACTCGTATATTTACGAATTTTTCATGAATGAGACCCATTGTATGTATTTCAAACGATTGCTTATGATCTATTGTCAATGAATTATGAGAATGCTTACTTTATGTTCTTTGTATTGTAATGTTTTAGAAGATGGTTGTAAGAGTGCATATTTCAGCTGCCTCATGTTTGAGCAGCTGGAAGCAGTAAAGACATTTCAAAATAAGAGTCCCTGTGTAATTTGATTAAAAGTACTTTAACATTAATTAAATGTTTGGAATATACAGAATTATTAAAGTCCCCATAAAATCAAAGTTTTTTGGCTTAGTATGAATATGTTAGCCTTAAGGTTGTCTATCTGTGCTCCAAAACAATGACAAAATTTCCATTTAGAGGATATAAGCTTTCAAAACCTACAGCCTCTCACTTCCACCAATATGGATCAATGACTTTAATGACATCAATCTCCACTTCAGCTTCTCATCAGATCTGTCCAATCAAATGCTTTACTGGAACACGGTTCACATGCTCTAGTGGCCGCAGACCAGGAAATCTATCAGACCCAATTGAATTCTACACAGAATGCTATATTTCAAAGCAAAATTGAAGAGATTAGGAGGAAAAATGGTTAGACACACACAGCATTAGGAAACAACATCAACGAGTAATAGAGATAACTTTTGTGCCAAACACCAACATAAATTACACACTTTTCAAGCGACACATCATCAGCATGATTGTTCATGTTTTTCTTTAGTAAAAGTTTCATATTAAATCTAAAGTGGAAACTACTGCTGAGCTATGAACAAAACACTATTGGACATTTTTAAAAAGGGGAGGAGCTGCTCTATGTCCCGCCCTGTCTTCCTGCTTCAATAGAAGTTACATCAACACACTGAATAACGCTGAGCGTTTCAAGGCACTTCAGTGACCCTTTAAATAAATACAGTTTAAAGCAGAAAAGAAAAGAAAAAAGTAATTGTCAAACCCTGAGAAGAGATTAAAACCAGAGAAAAAAGCTTGTGCGGTGGGAAAGTAAGTGCAAACACACATGATAAACTCACTCATGTGTGTGATCGAGCATTAATCTGTGGAATAGGAACTGAAGTTAGATCACACAGACATGTAAATACACACGCATGCACACTAACAGTGTCCTGCAGAACTCAAATATAACAAACTCCAGTGCAGACGCCAGGTCAGAGGGAATTTGAGCTCAGGGTGACAGGTCAGAGGTCAGCGGCATGTACTCACTGGTTGTGTGCTGCGCTGTAGTTTGGAGGGATGGGGGGAGGGGGGCGTTGTGGCCGCGGGGGCCGTGCCTGATCAGTCTGCTCCAAACATACAAACATGCACACACTTTTATCTATAAAAAATATGGTTTCTCTAACACACTTTCTAAAAATGAGCAATTCAACACAGACTAAATGGACTGACTTCTAATTACTATGTCTATGTTAACTGAAATAACTTAAATAATTCCTCACACCCACCTGTCCAAAGTGAACTGTGATAGGACGTCTCTGGTCCCAGGTGAGGGAGTCTTTGCTGTGTGTGGAGGGTAAGTTGGTGGAGCCAGGCTCTTCTGAATAGCCATTCTCTGCAAGCTCCTGGAAGTGAATAAGTTTGAATGACAAGGCATGCACATTTGTTAATAAAAAAACAATGAATAATTGTGTTTTTGTGAGTGAGGGTAAATGTTTGAACACCTTTTGTTTGAGTCTACTCTTGACTTCTTTTGATGCCCATCTTGGCATGGTCTTTGGCCTATAGAGGAAACATCAGGAGGTCTCTTACACACAGAAAGCACAGAGAAATCTCTCATAGTGAAAAGAAAGAAAAATTCTGAAGTTATATATATATATATATATATATATATATATATATATATAAGTGCTGTCGACAAACGAATTAAAATATGTTAATCGCGATTAATCGCAATTTATTAATTATGTTATTAATTACATTTTTTTCTCATTTTAAATGCTCTTATCAACATGGAAAAGTGGATTGGCTTGTTTAGTGCAAATGTTTTTTTTTTTATTATTATTATTGAAAATAACATTGGAATAGTGTTCAATTTCACTCTAACATATATAGCCTAAATAATCTCTCACACAATGCAACACTGTCCATCAATAAAAGGGTGAAAGAAATACTGACGAGGTCCTGATATTGACGAGGGGGTGGAGAATTTGCATCATCTGTGTTTGTGGTGTGTGTGTGTGTGTGTGTGTGTTTGCTTGGCCATCATCAAGTGGTGTTTCAGGCTGGACGTGCTGCGATGATGATAACTCAGTTCATAATGACAAAACATACAGATCGCTTTGGTCTTGTCAATGGGACAATTTGGCAACTTTTTAAAAGTAAACTTTACATTCAGAATCTCATTGGCATCCATTTCGGCGTCTCGCGCTCGCCATCCACTCAAAACATAACGTTACTATTTGGCCGGCTCGCAAGCTGAAACGAGTGTGTGCGGCACAAAACGGCCTCGTGCTGCGCTCTGAAACCCATTCATGTCAATGGCTTGCGCCGCGCGAGGACGTTTCGTCTGCTTCTTCGACCAAAGCGCAAGCGGATCTAGCTAGACCGGAAACAAAACAACAGGCACGCCGCACACACTCGTTTGGGCTTGCGAGCTGGCTTTGAGTGGATGACGAGCGCGAGACGCTGAAATGGATCAGGACGCATGCCGCGTCCTGTTGCAAAAGTATGTGAAAAAACTACAAAGTTTGCTAGGACAAAAAGACCGTTAATCGCGCGATAAAAAAATTAACGCCGTTAAAATGGGTTTGCGTTAACGCTGTTAATAACGCGTTTAACTGACAGCCCTAATATATATATATATATAATATATATTAGAGCTGTCAAAAGATTAATTGCAATTAATGGCATCCAAAATAAAAGTTTTTGTTTACATAATATATGTGGGTGCACTGTGTATAACTATTTTGTGTATATATAAATACACACACATGCTTGTATATATTTAAGACATATTTTCATTTATATACTGTTTATAGATTTATATTATATATAAATATATATATTTTATATATAAATAATATTTTTTTCTTAAATATACAAGCATGTGTGTGTATTTATATATATACAAAATAGTTATACACAGTGCACCCACATATATTATGTAAACACAAACTTTTATTTTGGATGCGAATTAATCTTTTGACAGCCCTAATATATATAATATATATATATATATATATATATATATATATATATATATATATATATATATAAATGAGAATAATAAAAATATAGAGAAAATCATAGAAAAACCCCTCTCATGGAGAAAACAGCTGAGAAAGTAGTAGCAAATATTTACACATGGATACATACAAATTTGTAAACTGTCTTCATTGCAGGATTTGCCTTTGTCTTCACCGTGTTTAAGATGGCCCCACTGCCCTTCTGTAAGCAAAAGATGAAAAAAGACATCATCAGACATGAGCAAATATACACATTCAATCCAAAAGAAATATTAGAATAAGTACAGTTCAACCTGTTGGCACACACAAAAACAAAAATCAGGAAATTTCACCTTCACTGTGAAAAGCCACTGATATGTCTTATCACTGCCTGTAACCGAAATTTTGAACAGACACAGAGACAAGCAAATATAAAAACAGTAACATAGAATTACATTAATTTGTTAGCTGTACAGTGACCATACAGACAAAGTGAGAGTTTCTTACCAGCATACTCTCCAATGTTGATCTCCTCCTCAAACTGATCGCTGAACCCTTCACCAGAGTTCAATAGCTCCAGACGGCCATCTATAAACTGCAAACAAACACACAAAATAAAGCAATGATCTCTATGTAGGCGTCTCACACTGAGAGAACACTTTAAAAAAAAAAAAAAACTTTATCCATTTAAAACAAGTGAAGAAAGAACTTACAAATAGCTTGAACTGATGTTAACATGTTATGACTAATAATCAGTGTTGGAAAACATTACAAGTAACGTGAGTTACAATCAGGTTACTTTTAAGTAACTAGTAAGGTACTACATTACTTTAAATTTCAAACAAAGTATTAGCTACTTTTTCAATCAAATTTCTTTCAGAGAAATAGTGAGTAAGTGCCAAGGCTTTGTATGTGCTGTGTGAACATAATGAATATTATATAGTTCTAGAATAAATGTGAGCATGCATTAACTCAATTGCACAAAAACAGATTCAGCATTTCTCAAAATGAAGAAAAACAGTAAATGCAAACTTGGAATATTACGGCAAACCTGCCATAATTAAATGTGTACAGAAGTATACTTTATGTATTTAGTCTCACTTTATGAAACAATGTATTTGTTGCGGCTGCCATTAACAATGTAATGGCAGCAAGGTTTGTTTGGCCTACTGTACAGACGTGAATTTGCATTTCCTTCAGCCTGAGCCTTATTAATTTCACTTTTGGTGTGAAAGGTCCTTAACATTTGACATAAATAGCAATTTACTAAAATGCATTACTTTTTAATACTAACTTTCCTCAACACTGCTAATAATCTTGATGAATTAAGCAAGTGCTTACAATATAACATGTAAAGCATGATTATGATAAGTATGCCAATGGTATTTCAGTATTATTTACATACAATTATAGCAATTTTTAGTATTTTGTTTTTATTTAAATTTTGGTGCAAGTATTCGCAATTTTGTATAAGCCTTTGCCATTTTTATTTGGTTTGGGTTTTATGTAAGGAATAATTGACTTCAGTCCGTTGAATTATTAGAAAAATAATGCACACCCGAGGTGGGTAATGCGGTCACGACGCGAAGCGGAGTGGCCGTTACACCTCGGGTGTGCATTATTTTTCGAATAATTCAACGGCCTGAAGTCAATTATTCCGCTTATACTACAGTTACCACACCTCAAAACATTGTTAAGATGATTCATATCAAGACGTTTGTCAAGATTTTGACATTGAAGCGCTCTTGTATGTAGGACTAATTTCTTACCGCATCTAATCCCATGCCTCCGTTGCTAATTCCAAATTGTCCTTTTAGAGGTAGTAAGTAACGGAGGTTTGAGTCACTGATAGCAGACTAATGTAATGATGGGGGACACACTTACAATTCGCTGAAATATTCGAAGACCGACTGTTTCCATCGACTGTAGCAGGTGACGCCTTGGGGGTGAGAATGCCTTGTCCTACTAATCACCAACTGTGTGAACACAGACTGAACGCGCTGCTGTGCTGAAGTATTAATTAACGTTACATTCATAACTGGCGTAGGCCTAAACTAGTCTGTCCCGGCTTTATGCAGTTATTAATGCAGTTATTAGAGAGAGAGAGAGAGAGAGAGAGACGTTGAAATAATGAGACAGAAAAGCATGTGCGTCAATATTATTTATTATTTATTAACTTCGTTTTAATTAATTCGTTCATTATTGTTTTCTATAATTGACAGTAGATAACCCAATAAATGAAAAACACAAAGCCCTTTTCACAAGTAAGCCTATCAATAATTATTTATTTGTTATAGGCCTATTATCTGGAATAATTACGAAAATCCGTGCAGCAGGACTATTAATTTATTTATATATTCAGTTTAATTTTCTATTTAGCCTATTAAAGATAGGACTATACTTTATTTATTAAAGTCAATTGATTGTGAAGTTAGACATCGAAAATTGCAGATCAAGCGCATGGGACTGCATGTCTTACTCTTGTTATGAATTGAATCCTAATCATGGAACTGTAATGCGGTTCAAACTTGCCTGAAACTACTTTAGCTTGTTGTTTCCCTGAAAATAATGCACACCTTTAGAACGTTCTCAACCAATCAGAATCAAGCATTCAACAGCCCTGTAGTATAAATATTTCTAATATAGCTTTAAAACAATTTTATTTCATTTTAAGTAATTTTAGAACTAAAATTAAAAACAACTGTTGTTTTACAATGTAAAAGATAAAGTTAAAGCTTATAGAATAAATTGAGCAATATTCATAATTAGTTTTATATGAAACCAATAAATGTCTATTGCATGCTCTCATATAGGTAAACGCATATAATACGGGGTGGTGATTGGCGCAGTGGATAAGACACATGCCTTTGCTGTAAGAGACCCAGGTTCGAATCCACTGTGAGACACCATGAGCAAGAAACTTAACCCCTTGTTGCTCCAGAGGCGTGCAACCTCTGACATGTATAGCAATTGTAAGTCGCTTTGGATAAAAGCGCCAACTAAATGAATAAATGTAAATATAATGTACATGTAATACCTGTTTAAAGAACTGTAGTTGGATAGCGTTCTGGAGAAACTGTCTCATTGTGCTGGATCTGTGTGTGATGAACGTTTCCTCACTGAACGTGATTGGCTCCTCCTGAACATATGGACACATGGGAAGGAAAAACATGCTGCTTTTTTACCTGAGCATTTATATTCAGAGAGCTACATGCACTGTCCACTAGAGGTCAATGTCTCACAGCTAGCCTGAATATTATTGCACATTCAACTGCACAAATACCTCATACCTCAAATGCTCAGAGCCAACATTTATAACCATTTCTGAACTTCACTCAGAACCATAAGCACATCCTACTAACTTTCTCACCGAGTTCAATGTGTAGCGCGTTCCTGTAACTACCAAACAGAGCTGCCTGCGCCTTCAGAAACGCCCTGGCCACCCCGTCTCCTGTCGTTGAGGAAACTTTCCTTAGGCGGTTCTTTAACGAGACACCTACAACACACACACATGTATATCATCATTATAAATATATTTTGTTAACACTTTACAATATGGTCTCATTTGTTGTTAAACATAACTATGAAACAAACAATGAGCAATATATTTCTACAGCAGTTATTTAAGTGCCCCTATAATGCAAGGCTTGAAATTGCACATATGCATACCACATATGCTCCCACAATTTAGCCTGTGCCACCTCAAAAATATTTGGGAGCATTTTTGCAAGTGCACATAATTGTTGTGGTGCTATTTTTAAGGTTCCTAATTTTGCTTTAGAGGCCTTTTACAATAGGTTTGCATGCAACCAAAAAAAAAAAAAAATTCTTAATTGTCATTAAAAAAAAATGATGGTAAATGTTGTAGAAATTAACATTAACTATGGTTTATAAATGCCGTAGAAGTATTGGTCATTGTTAGTTCATGTACTTAATTCATGTAACAAATGAAACATTAAAGTAAAGTACCTTTATTTCCATATCAGATCCCTTCCCGTCATATCAAAATAAACACTTACAACATTTGTGGAGATCTGAACAGGTTGTGCTTATGCTTATTTACTTACCACATCATTAGGAAGGTTTTGCAGGTCATCAAACGGTGTTTCAAGAGTGTTTGTGTCTACATTGAGAAGTACCACATCATCTAAAGCCATACCTCGCACCTTCTGTTACGACAACAAACACAGATACACACAAAACTTTCTAAATACAGCCTAGAATTTAGCTACGCTAAAACCAATAACCGCAACATGGAGAAATATGAATATGCAGTTACGGTAAAATAATGTAAAATAAGGTCAAATATACCTCCATGAGACTGGAGTGCACGCCGAATGAGGTATGGCATTGAAGCGCTAACAAAGAAAAAAACACCACACATCAGTACAATTTATGCCTTTTAAAATGTATAATAAATGTGAAATATTTTACATTTATTTTACATTGTTACAAAAGATTTCTATTTTGTCTATTAATTAAATCAAAAAAGGTATCAAGGTTTCCACAAAAATATTAAGCAGCACAACTGTTCTCAACATTAATAATAAAAATAGATGCTTCTTGAGCAGCAAATAAACATAGAAGGACCATGTGACACTAAAGTATTGTTGCTAAAAATTCAGCTTTGCATCACAGAAATAAATAACATTTTAAATTGAAATAATATTTCACGATATTTCAGTTTTTACTGTTTTTGATCAAATAAATGCAGCCTTGGCTGAGCGTAAGTGACTTCTTATCTTACCGACTATCTTACCGTTAATGTATTGTATGTAATTATTAAAATATTTCTCTAGAGGTAGAACCGATTAATCGGTAGTCCGATTAATCGGCCGATTTTTGGCATTTTTTTTACATAATCGGCATCGGCCAATATCCAAGTATATCAAGCAAATTATTAGGCAATTTACATACAAATTTATACACAGCAATTTACTAGTGAAATATGCTATTGTTAGAAGTTAAATTAAATTAAATTAAATATAATAAATCTTATATATAAAAAATGAAATCATTTAACTTTTTTTCTCCTTTTTTGTGATAATTAGGTTATGTTCATTTGTCTTTGTCCGTCAACAAACAAAACAAAAATACATGTTTCAGGACATTTTTTGAGAGGATAAAATATTTTTGTTTAGAAAGTTTGTCTATGTAATTATCTTATTATTATTATGTAATATAAGTAATTATCATTTCTTTTACATTTTATCTTTCAAATAGAGGTTAAAAACCAAGCAAATATCAGCCAAATATTGGCCAAAACAAACCGGCAGCATTAAATTGGCCATCGGCCGACCCAGATTTCAAAAGATCGATATCGGCGTGAAAAAAAACCATATTGGTCAACATCTAATATTTTCATCTTAAAATATATAAATCTATTGAATAAAACCCTAAAATATATTAAAACCTTCTACATATTATGAGGAAAGTCTAATGGAGATAAAAGTTAATAAATGAGTCAAATAATGCCCTTATTGATATATAAATATTGATGTGAAGTACTAAGCAGCTTCATTTAAAAACAGTAGAAATGGGAGGCCCTTCATAAGTACTACATGAATAAATGTGAGTGTACTCACCAGCAGTAGTCTATTAAATGCTGTGGCAGGACTGGAATGTAAACATGCTGCCAGAACATGGGATATAACATGGCTGCTGCACCATGAACACATGCGGTTAACTGGAGAGAAAGAAAGGGGGTTATTAATGCCCCTAAAATAAGGAAAGAAGCGAACCAATACTCAGAGAGAGATGGTGGTAGAGATGTTGCTCACAGTACTCAGCTTGCTGCAGCTAATAAGGATTCGCCTTCGTACAGCATGCTAGCGTACAGATGCAGCATGTTATTCACATCCACTGCTTACGAAATACTCAGTCAGATTTCTCTGCAAATAAAGAAAAAGAAGAGAGAGTTTCAATGTGCTGAACATTTTATATGGCTTAATGACAACTAGTTAGAAGATGTTTTAAACATGTGTTTCTCAGACATTCTTTAATATGTGTTAAAAGTCCGGTCCAAATTGTAATTAGTCACCATTGTGAGGTCACAACAGACTTACATTTTCAGGTATACTGGGTAATTCCCTAGGATCAGGCACTGTGAAAAACAAATGCTAGAGAAGAGAAGAATCAAATTAGAAATGCAATTAGATTTATACAAGAGATTAATGTAATATGAACATCTTGTCTGATGAAAGCCTGTGTATTTCTGTATATTAGAGGTCTTCACGGGGCCACTTGGATCTGAAAACCTGAGGTTTCGGGTCCAAAACTCTGATATTAGTAGCTTCGGGTCTCAGGTAATTTAAATTAAATGTGCTTTTACCAAATGGATCTGAGAAGATCCAAATTATTTTATTAAAATATGCCAGCTTTCCACTATTCGTTTCAGGTTTTTAACCATTTTTATTTAAAAACAAATACAAATTAAATAATTATATGACAAAATTATATTGCTTCCTTCTCTGTCAATAACCTGAAGTGATTCAATAAACTGAAGTGGGTAAGAAGTGATTTGGGCTGATTCAGATCGAGGGACCAGAGAAGACCTTAACTGTATATTACCACGCTCAAATGCACAGGCACTCCAGGATCAGGGATGTTTAACACATGTAGAGACTCTAACAATTCTCTCCACTGACTGTCCTGTAACACAAATACACACAGAAAAAAACAACAACTTTGATACACTTCTGGGGTCAAACAGCTGAAAATATCTTCATAAATGATTTGCACTACCATTCAAAAGTTCGAGGTTGGCAAGATGTAAAAATGTACGTCTCTTATGCTCAAAAGGCTGCATTTATCTAATCAAAAATTAATTTAAAACAGTAATATTATGAATTATTAATAATTTAAATGTAATTTATTCCTGTGATTTAAACCTATAATTTAGGGTCAGGGAAATTGTATTCAGGGCCTTAACCCTTAATCACTGTTAGAAAAGGACAACACTTAAGGTGTTTGGGGTCATTTTGACCCCTGACTTTTAAAGAGTGATTGCATTAGGAAATATACATTTTTTATATTTGTAAAACTATATATCATTTTTTTAATTCACTTCTCAACTAATCATTTATGCTGTGTTTTTTTGGAATTTTTTAAAGTTTTCTACCTATTTACTGCACAATTACATAACTAGGCCATAAATTGGCACATGAAAAATAATTTTTTAAAGAAAAAAAACACTTAAATTATGATGATAATTAAATCTAAACAGTTTTTGGACATTGCTCTATGTGTTAGGGATAGAATACTACCATTTGGTGGTTAGTTCGAAAAACAGTTTTTCTTATAGTTAAGGAATTAAAGTGCAATGACCACATCTATCCAATAGAGGTCCATAGAGACTCATTCATTTTCACTTCATTGTTCTTGATGCTTCAAATTCTCCTCACAACTTGATATATATGATATATATATTTTGTGAATTGCACAAAATATTTTTGTCAAAATTAGAGTTTGTTGTTGTTGTCTGATATATTTTGAATTATTTGTTTATGCAAATTATTATACATAAATTTGCATAAATATTACAAGTCAGCGCTATGATATAACTGTATTCACACACTTCATTTTAGAAAATTATTTATGAACAATTATTGTTTTTAGAACAAGAGATTTTAGAACAAAATAAATTGAATAAACCAAGTAAATAAACCAATATAATACAAAACAACCGCACTAATAAACTGTAATGAACAGGATGCATACATGTGTGTGTTTGTGTGTGTGTGGCTGTGTGTGTGTGAGAGATGGAAATCTCATTCCACTTTGTGTTCATGCTCTAGGATCAGACCTTGATTTAAATGTAATTTTTCTTAGATTTATGCCAGTTTTGTTTGTTTTATTTGCCAATTTCTGTAAAAATGCTCTCTGTTGCAGTCATGACATGTGTGTGTTTGTGCGTGTGTGGTTGTGTGTGTGTATGAGATAGAAAGTTTGTTCTACTTTCTATTTATGCTCTTAGGACCAGTACCTGTGGAACATTTCAGATTTATAATGGATTTACTTTTATTTTTTTGACAATCAGAATGAAAAAAAGCAAGTTTTTTCATTTTCCCATTCATTTTCAATGTGGGGTCATTTTGACCCCAAACAGCTTAAATAGTAAAAAATGTTTTTACACATCTTTAGAACAACCAAATCAAGCCCAGTTTTTTTGTGCATGTTTAGATAGATTATGCAGGAAAAGTCACAGAGTTTCATGTCCCTGAGATGAAGGGAACATTTTTAAAAAAATCAAGGAAAAGTCCAGTGGGGTCATTTTTACCCCAAACAGTGATTATGTAAAGTAGGAAATCAGTGAGAAATCCTCATTTACATGGCTAATTAATTGTGTAAATGTGTACATTTATGCATAAAAAGAACAAGTGACATGATATATGACATTTATTGTCATACGTGCACTGACTGACCTGTCCTTTGGTTGAATAGTCTGCCAGGATATTCAACAGCTTGTAAAACACCTCAAACCAGGGCAGGTAGCTGAACAGAAACAGATAGACTACAATTAGATCAACTTGATCTGCAGGAGGTGGATGACAAAAATAGTTTATTGTAAATGAAATGTAAACTTGTACTCTCAAAACCAACAATTTGTACCTGAGGATGCAGTGACAGCTGTGAGCTCCCGATGAGAGGCGACAGAAACCAAAGCGCTGTTTACTCTCGATATCTGTTAGAACAAAGGTGAAGTTCTGCCCACGTGGCCCACTGACATACTGAAAGACAAGACAGGGCCCAAACGTATATAAAGAAGGATTAGAGAATCTGAAATTAGTAAAAGACAGTGTAAAAATGAAGTTCCTCAATAACTAAACAGATTAAAGATTGCATGTAACATTACCTGTCCATATTGAAGGGGAAACAAAACTTTGGGATAGTCTGTCAGCGTTTCCTGAAAACAGATTGAGAGATGAAAAGAATTCATACACTACCAGTCACAAGTTGAGTAACTAAAAATTCTTATGTTTTTATACATTTTAAGTCTCTTATGGTCACCACCAATGCTGCATTTATTTGATTAAAAATAAAGAAAAAATAGTAATATTGTGAAATATTATTACAATTTAAAATGACTCTTTTCTATTTGAATATATTTTAAAATGTACTTTATTCCTGTGGTGGTAAAGCTGTATTTTCAGCATCATTACTGTAGTCTTCAGTGACACATGATCCTTTTTTATATACTAATTTTGCTGTAAATAATATATATAAATATAAATATTAAAAAATATTATTGGTGCTCAATTATTAATAATGGTTTTTTCTTATCAATGTTGGAAACTGTTTTTGCTGCTTACTATTTTTTGTGGGAACCGTGTAATTATTTGATGAATCAAAAGAACAACCTTTATTTGAAATGGAATTTTTGTTGTAACATTTTAAATGTCTTTACTCACATGTTTATTTTCTTTAAATATTACTTACTTAAAACTTTTGAATGGTAGTGCATCACAGTTTCCCAAAAAAATATCACTCCAGTTTTCAACAGTGATAATTAAAAATGTTTCTTAATGATTTCTGAAAGATCGTGTGACACTGAAGTAATTTCAGCTTTGCGTTGCAGGAATAAATCACATTTTGAAATATACACAGAAGTAAAATCTAAAAACTAATAATACTAAAACTAAACTAATATTTTGCAATATATTATTACATTCACACAAAAGGCCAAAATGTAAAGATGACACTGTGAGTGGGACTACTATAGCATCCAAACCCTTGTGTGTGAGCAGTCGCTCTGGTGACCCTCCATATGGACTTGAGCCCCCAGGGGTGGGTGTGTGTGTGTGTGTGTGTTTTCCTGCTCTCATATGTGTCAGGAGTTAGGGATTATCCCTAATAGCAAGGGAGGGAAACAGCCCAGATTACAGTTCTTTACCGCTGGTTTCTGACACCGCAGATCGTCCTCTGGGACCACCGGACCCAACAAGGATCAGGGTGAGTAAAGCAGCGTGTGTGCGTGAAATTGCAAACAACTGGTACACACTTCAGTTCCAGTCATACACACACCCAGCTTTAGGTAGGTGAGTATCCGTTCATGGCAATGCATCATTAACGTTTCAAACCAGTTGCTGTGCTCTGATATCGCTTCCCATTCCCTATTTAATGCATTATAGCTTCCTTGATTTCTTCAATCTTTATATCGCTATTTTTTACAAGTCATCATCAGTTGATTTAAAAATTATATAAACTATAATATTTCTTAAAGTAGGAAAGTAGTATATATGTGTGTGTGCGTGTATATATATATATATATATATATATATATATATACACTATTCGGTCAAGAAGTTTAAGATCGGTAAGATTTTTTATGTTTTTAAAGAAGTCTCTTCTGCTACCAAGGCTGCAATGTTTTGATAAAAAATACACAAAAAACACAGTAATATTGTGAAATATTATGACAATTTAAAATGACTTTTTTATGTTAATATATATTAAATGTAATTTATTCCTCTGAAAAAGCTGAATTTTCAGCATCATTACTCCAGTCTTCAGTGTCACATGATCCTTCACAAATCACTCTAATATGATGATTTTATGCTCCAAAAACATGTATGATTATTTATCCATGTTGAAAACAGTTTTTTACATTTTTATTTCAGGATTCTTTGATGAATAGAAAGTTCAAAAGAACAGCATTTATATTAATTAGAATCTTTTCTAACATTATAAATATCTTTACTGTAACTTTTTGATCAATGTAACTCATCCTTGATGAATAGAAGTATTGATTTCTTATTTATTTCCCCAAAAATAAAATACAAATTCTTACTGACCCCAAACTTTTTAAAGGGTAGTGTTTAATGTAACAAAAGCTTTCCATTTCAGATAAAAGCTGTTCTTTTGAACTTTCTATTCATCAAAGAATCCTAAAATAAAAATGTAAAAAACTGTTTTCAACATGGATAATAATCATACATGTTTTTGGAGCATAAAATCATCATATTAGAGTGATTTGTGAAGGATCATGTGACACTGAAGACTGGAGTAATGATGCTGAAAATTCAGCTTTTTTTCAGAGGAATAAATTACATTTTAATATATATTAACATAAAAAAGTCATTTTAATTGTCATAATATTTCACAATATGACTGTGTTTTTTGTGTATTTTTATCAAAAAATTGCAGCCTTGGTGAGCAGAAGAGACTTCTTTTGAAAACATAAAAAATCTTACCGAATCTTAAACCTTTGCATTGGTAGTGTATATATCTATATATACACTATATATACTTTATACACTATATACTAACAATTCTATTTATAAACAAATTATTTTTTGCTATTAATTTGTTGATAAGAGTTGAGTTAAGATATTAAAAGAAACAGAGCACTCTCCAGGCACACAGTATTTACATTAGCATATGTATTGCTTGCTAAGGTCTCTATATAGTGTGTCATTCACTATATATGGAGTAAGCAGATTTTGGATCCAACAAACACATCTTTTCTTTCATTTCCTCTTTGTTAGCCTGAGTCCTGAATCCTAAGCAAGTTTGGTAAAACTGCATAAAGATGGTGTTTGGTACCATGGACCCTCTCAGAGAATAACACCCAATCTCTAGTGATTTAAACTCCATCTGCCAGGACAGGTGCTCATTGCATTATCACTGAGGGTGAACAGCAATTATGAGATCCCCACCCCAACATCCCCAGAGAGAGAGAGACCAAATAATGAAGCGCAAAACCTGGTCAGCGTATGTGTCGGGGAAACTCCTTCGCACCTCTGGTCCTGAGAAGAACACACAAATCACATTATTAACAATATAGACAAATACACATTTAAAAACAACGGCTGTTTTCTATTACATGGTGTCAACATGTTGCCAGCCAACCTTACCACTATTATCAAACAGTTTCAGATGCAGAATTCAAAACACAATGATTTATTTTCTATTGTTTAATATGTAAAAACGCTGAACCATACACAATAAGAACAAGAACATGAAAATGTATAGAAAGAAAATGTCTTCAATTGTAATTACATCCTGATTGTAAGATACTTTCAGTCAAACTGCATCTTTGAGCACCATACATGTTATGATGAAACAAACCCTGCATAGTGACATATTTAGGTTAGGTTTCACTGTCAAATATACATAAGGGATGAGATACGGACACAACACTTCTGGGCTGATCCTGAAAGGGTTTCCACTGATTTTAGAGGAATATGTGACTGTGTGGATGTGTGCATCATGGGAGGGCTTGTCTCAGGAGAAGACACCCAAGATGCTTTGCTCTTGCTGCCTCTCATCAAACCATACGGTCACGTAAGCAACAGTCGCCTGAGAGGTCTGCATTGGGAAAGTTCTCAAACAGCTCATGTACATTTACCAAAGACTTTAGATATAAAAAGACTGATGCACTCATATTACTATGAAGGGAGCAGAAAGTGCAAGCGCAATATGGTGGAATTAGCCTCGCTTGCCTTCTCAAATAAAGCCAGTGTGGCACTGCAGCTGCAGTCAGAAGCACTTATGACTGTGCATGCACATTTGCTGAGAAAAAATCTTTTTTTTGTCACTGACTTATTTACAAACAAAATTTATGAGACCGTTAGATATCATTGGTGATTTCAAATATGAAAGATGGCTACCGAGTAAAATGTCTTGCCTTGAAGGAACTTTGACTTTACAAAGACATAAGACTATCATTCAAAGTTTGGGGCCTGTAAGATTATTTCTATTTGAAAGAATTGAACACATTTATTCAGCACAGCTGTATTAGATCAATTTGACATTAAAGATATAAATGTTACAAAAGATTCCTATTTCAAATAAATCATGTTCTTTTGAAATTTCTAATTCCATAAAAATATTAGGCGGCACTCATTTTGAACATTTAACATTAATAATTAGGGCTGTCAAATAATTAATCGTGATTAATCGCATTCGAAAAAAAAATGTTTTTGTTAACATAATATATGTGGGTGCACTGTGTATAATTAATTTACATGTATAAATACACACACGCTTGTATATATTTAAGAAATATTTTCATGTAAATACTGTATATAGATTTATATATAATTTATATTATATATAGATATAAATATTTTATATATAAATAAAAACAATTCTTATATTTCTATATATAAATTCTTATATTTTATATATAAATAAAAAATATATATATGCATGTGTGTATTTATATATGTAAAAGGATTACACACAGTGCACCCACATATATTATGTAAACACAAACTTTTATTTTGGATGCGATTAATCATGATTAATCATTTGACAGCCCTATTAATAATATAACGAAATGTTCCTTGAGCAGCCAATCAGCATATTTGAATGATTTCTGAAGGATCATGTGACAATGAAGACTGGAGTAATAATGTTGAAAAATTCAACTTTGCATCACAGGAATAAATTATGTTTTAAATGACGTCAAAATAGAAAATAGGTCATTTAAATTGCAGTAATATTTCAAAATATTACTGTATTTTTATTATTTTTATTAAATAAATGCAATCTTTGTGAGCACAAGAGACTTCTTCCAAAAAGAAAAAAAATTCTTACTGGCTACATATAACTTTCTACTAAATGTCTCAATCTCAAATATTTAAATGACATCAAACTCATTAAAGTGCATCTATTATGTTTGTGAATGTAAACGTTCTGCAAAGTTGTAAAGTCGAAAGTGCACAATAAATAAAATTACTGTTCCACAAAAGAAAGAATCGACTCTGAACGACCCAGTACGAAAGTCGCTTTGTAATTCAAATCCAACTGTGTTACAGTTCTATGTCACTAAATAAGACATTTGCATAATGCTCACCAATGTTGTCCGCATGCAAACAACTTAACCAGCCCTCAAACACGTCCTTTTACTGAGTCGTCCTTGCAATGGAGGTTCAGGTTGAATAACTAGTTCTTCTAAGGTTATTACTGTATTTACAGTGTGTACAATCACTGAGCTTTAGGAAGTCTCTGGACGGAAGTGAAGTTCAGTTACGCTAATCGGAGTTTAGCTTCTAAGTTCTAACATGCGCTGTACGCAGTAGACCAATCACAACAGACTGTGTAATCTGGCCAATCAAAGCAGAGTAGGTTCGCGGAAAGGAGATTGTCGTTCTAGATTGTCGTTTGAGTCGTTTGAGAATCATTGAAATGTAGTGATGTGCAATGCATGAGCAAATTAAACACTTTTTTGACCTTTGATGCATGTAAACCTGTTGTATATCACCTCCAGGGCTCCAGACTAACTTTTTTCACCTTCGTCCTGAAACCGTCCTGAATAACAATCTGAACCGTCCTAAAGTTTATGTCAACCGTCCCAAAATAAAACTGTTGTTTCCGTACTTTATTATCATCTATAGTTGTTAGTCACATAATAAAAACAACATTAAAGTGTTTATGATACATAGTATTATATTTATTTAGCTTCATTCAAAGTAGTTATCTGTAAATAGATAAAACACAGATTTAATAAAAAACTAATATATTAACATGTTAATATTAATGATTTTAAAGTTTGAACATGCAATATAGATACAGATTTAACTACTGTGACTTAAATATCTTAAAATTAAATAAAACCACTTTTCCTAGAGTAGAACAGTCTTCTTTTCAATTAATGATTTAACTAGCTTTCATACTTAATTCTTTATTTTTTCAAGCAACAGACATATGTATTTGTATGAATTAAATATAACGAATCCTTATTAAAGCTATTAACGAGCATTGAATGCTTTTCTCTTTTTCTTTTGTTGCTTGAATAGCCTATTAAGGACACAGGCCGCATTACTGTCACTTAAAGACATCTGATCATGTCCAATGACATGAGGATACAAATGCACTGATGCACATCCGATACACTCACAAGAGTAGACAACAGTTTATAGACATAACCGGCATAGTTTACATGAATACTCTCCAAATACGGACATTTAGACATAATGTTGTGTGTATTATTTTGTCGAATTCAGACGAAAAAGAGCTCAATTCTGGCTGCAAACTTCAGTCACGTGTACAGTATGCACACAGAAAACCGCACCGAATATACCTTTTTTTGCGTCGTCACTCACTATCTAACATTTTTGTCTAGTTTTTATTCATTGACTATCCGTTGTTTAACCAGCGCAACATATTTGCGATGTATGAAGCCATTTGATAGATGTACCGCGAACGAGTATCCGCGTAGCCAGACAGTGATAGTAACTATAGTAACGAAACGCGCTCCGTTGTGGCTCAGCGCTTGGTCGGTTATTTTTGGCATTTGGCATAACGTTAAGTTAGCCTAATAGGCTAGTAATAAATGAACACACACAAAAATGTATTTCGTCCTGTAGGCGTCCTGGTGAATATTTCTGTTCGTCCTAAATACATTTTCTATTGTCCCCAGGACGTTAGGACGCCGTCAGTCTCGAGCCCTGATCACCTCCCTAACAAAATTTAGAGCCTGTAAAATAGCATAACAGGGGCACTTTAACTGCAGTGGCCGGTTCTTCCTCAGAAGTGCTCACCTTAGTAGCCTATTTCTTTGTAAACAGGTTTCCTGGTTGACTGATAACACACACCAGGATCTTTTGTTCATTTAAGTGCTTGAACCCACACACTCCCAATGCACTAAAATCACTCAGCAGGCCTTTGACTGCATTCCTGATCACAAACCAGGAAATGACGCGAGTTACACGCTTAGGCTCACTTTAATATTTGTTTTTTAGATTCACTCACTGAACCACAAACTTAAGTCACTCCAGGCTAACAGCCAGGCTAATCTTGTAGATGTATCATATATCAAACCAAATTTTGATAATTTAAAATTTGATAATATAATATAAAACCAAATTAATACTGAGTATTCTATTTAAAAAGAAATACAACAGATCATGCTGAGGAAGTACAGTATGTGTGGGCGACGTGAATATTATTAGAAGTATATCACATTTCTGAAACAGAGTGCGAGGACTCACCAGAGCCAGCCGTCCCAGAATGCACCACCTCCATGTACACCTCAAAGGTCTGAGCCGGGGCTCTCCCTGAAACATAAATAGCACAGGAAGGGTCAGAGGTCAAATATGGATATACTCTAAGGAATGTTGTGAAGAGTAACTAAGGCTTTTAAAAGAAAATCAACAGTAAAATGCTGCATTCTGTAATCTAACCTTGAGATATTACAACAAATTCTCCATTTGAACCCAAAAAGTATGGTTTCACTGACTTGAGATAACAACATAGCTGACCACGAAATATCTTGCCCACAAAGATACACACTTTCTGCAATATATAGCGAAAACATCCAACTTGTAGTTTAGCGAACAGGTTTTACTTGCATTTAGGACCATATAGGCCTAAAGTCAGCCAACACATTAAAAACTTAAAATAGCAGAACTAATTTGCTCTTGTTGTATAGCTAAAACCTAATACGTATGGGACCATGATCTGATGTTAGATTAATATGGTTACACATTCACCACATTGCAGGCTTGTCTACTGTAGAAAAAGAGGATCTTATCTGACTAGAACCATAACAGAGACCACAAAATAATCTTTTCAGCTGACCAGAAATGAAAATTAAGTTCCAGAAAGTCAATAAACCTAGATCACCAAAAAATAAAACACTAACAGCCTTAGTGCCGTTTCTATAATGTTTTCAAATATTTTACAAGCATTACAGAAACCATGTTATGGAATAATTAATAATAAGGTGGTCAGAGTGTGGATTAAAAATACTAGACACTGAATGCATAAGGATAGGCTACTGAATATTTTCAACAACTTCACTATATAACCTATGTTCTGGACATGATTGTTTAATTTAGGATATATTACACCTCTATTATCAACTATAAAGAGAAAGATCAACAAACTTCACAAACTGAATGAATGTCTTTTCCATGTGTAAGTTACAAGAGAAGCTCTTATATTGAGCGAAAGTTTATATCTGACTTTGTTCTGTCCTTCATGGTGTTTCCAAAACATCTTATCGTGGGCAAATTTTAAACCCTGAAAAACACTGTTACCACAGACTGCTCATTCATGTCTTATTCATTCAATGCATTGAATTACCAAAGCAAGTAAGCGTCACTTAGCTGGAAACAATGTAATAGACTCCAAAACCTCCATTGAAATATGTGTCTGCTTTATTTTACATAGATATGCATTTCTTTTATCAAGCTGTGAAAATTATTTCTTATTAACATAACAAAATGAACAGTAATTCATTCCTGCAGGACATGTAAACAATCAAGTCTCATGGACTTCATGTGTCTCCAGTAAGTCACTGCAAAAATGGACAGCCCTCCAGGTAATATAATACATGAAACCATAATTAAGTGCTGCCTTTATTATACAAATAACTAAACAAACACCCAAATCCGCAAAGCAAAGTATCTCTCTGTCGCAACAAGTCTGAAACAGGCCTTTTAGGGAGGTCAGAACTCGCATTTATAACAACAATGTATGTCACACAAAGGGGAGAGAGACATTGACGCTTACTCGATACGAGAGCCCATTGTATCCTTTATTCAAATCCAATCCTTTCCTCAGAATTGTGTGTCAGTAACCCGCTGTTGTGAGTTATATTTCCCGTTACCCCCGTCACATACTGCACAGGCAACGCCATGGTCTCCACGCGCGGATCACGACACTAACGGCCTTGGAGGATTATGGGAGTTGTAGTTCTCTGGCCGCGTCTGCGGTTGTTAGTCAATACGCGCCGAACTACGTTTCCCACCGAGCCGTGACGTAAGAGTCGCCTGACACAGAAGGGAGTGTAGTATGATGCCTGGGGCATTGCAACAATGAATTGCAATAACAACTGTTACAGCTGTGTGACAGATGGTCAGTGTGGATGCTTGTGTTGTTATGAGTGCCGTTAGTCAGAGTCTAAAACTACTGTGGTACAATTTATGAAAGGTTTTTACAGTGGTATTTTGATGGTTGCCAAACGGATATGTGAAATAAACTTCAGATCATATTGCTGGTGGTGTTTATGATATATTGTTCTTTCTTTCTTTAGACTTCTCATAAACAAAGATTTTCGTCCTAAATTAATGGCAGGCTATTTCCTACCCCTATTTCCTAATCCGTACAAACATTGTTTCTGAATGTTGTGAAAACTTTGATTAAATCATGCCTGAAGGCTATCCTGCAAATCCTATAAAAATTGCCAGAATTTACATTAGTTGGCCTAATTTTGTATCCAAAATTTCCATTAGCCTAAAAAGCCACAATAAAAATAGCTCTGATTGGATGAAAGCCTAAGATTCAGTTGGAAATAATATTTTGGGGTTGCACTGGGCTACATTTTCCTTAAAATATAATAATAAAATATAATAATAGAATAGAATAGCTCAAACAAGCAACATATAGCCTAACCAACACACTGTTTAACGTGAAGGAGCTATTTCTTCATAACTGATTTCTAAAATGACTTTCAATATACAGTTTTTCTCAGTCGCTTTGGTGCATTTCTCACATCGCTATATTTACATTTGCACAACAGTTAGTTAAACCTCCACAACATTTTGTCATTTGTGCACATCATAGTAGCAGTTTCTCATTCCTTCCAACAAATTGCAAATGCTTTTGGACATGCATCAATTGCTTTCATACAACTCACTGCTGTTTTATAACATTATCATTTGCTTATGTCATATCAGTCCAAATTAACTATACTTGTGAATGCTGAATAGTCATTCCATATAAAACTAATAGTCCTCATTTTCATTGCTTGAGTCATCACATACAAAAATGTTGAACTAGTTGTCAAAATCCGTAAAGCAAATATTATTTTTTATTAGGGCTGTCAAAAGATTAATCACGATTAATCGCATTCCAAAATAAAAGTTTGTGTTAACATAATATATTTGGGTGCACTGTGTATAATTATTTTGTATATATATAAATACAGAGACATGCATGTATATTTAAGAAAAAAAAATATTATTTATATGTAAAATATATATATTTATATATAATATAAATTACATATAAATCTATAAACAGGATATAAATGAAAATATGTTTTAAATATATACAAGCATGTGTGTGTATTTATATATATATATAAATAATTATACACAATGCACCCACATATATTATGTAAAGAAAAACTTTTATTTTGGATGCGAATTTAATCGCGATTAATCTTTTGACAGCTCTATTTTTTATTTTTTTATCTTTAAAAAAAACATTTTGTATCCTAAATTGAACAATTTCTCGCAGGTGAACCTCTGCTTTCACTGATAAGAAGGGATGTGCATGAATGATTTACAGTATATGTATGTTGTATGTTCAGTTCCAATATGTACTGTGATATTGTTTACAGTTGTGCACCGATCTTACCCAAAGGGAATTTATGTTTGTTGTAAATAAGGGTGTATTTTTTCTTTGCACAATGCTCTGAACAAATAAGAATTGCAAAGACCATGCAGTAAAAATGTGAAAACATACATATTCACTATCTTGTACTCAATTACTGTACCTCACTAAATACAGTAATGTGAAACTTTACTGTAGTTTTCAAATGGCTGTGCAAATAGTTTATAGGACTGTCAAACTCTTACAGAGTAAACTGTCATAATGAAAACATGACAAAGCCATTTGACTATCTTGTTCATAAACACTGGTGTTAGGACTTTTTATCTTGTCGACACTGACACTTTCATTGACATGAATACTTGCTTTTGAGGAATGAGTTATCCATTTTGAGCAAGTGACACACTTTTGCAGGTTATCAACTAAGTTTTGCAATTTGTACTAATTGTTTTGAGAACTGCATTAACTGTTGTGGAAATGTAAATAGAGATGTGAGAAATGCACCAAAGCGACAGAGAAAACTGTAAACAGATGAGTTGCACGCGGGAAAACAGCTATAACAATAGCTGCTGTCTGTCTCTAAGCGCGCAGGACTAGCCTATTATTGAAAAGTCAGTTTAAGGCGACAGATCTTCACAAGACCTGATACTGCGCACATGCAACTACACCCCGTCCACTCGTAGGCTACCGAAAGAATAGAAGACGGCAAGACTACAATTAAAGACAACTGGACTTCCATGACCGGGATATGAAGACAGGCACGCGCACAGGTGACAACCCGCAGCTTCTGTAGCCTATGCATCTCCGCGCATCCACCTTCTATCCGGGATCTGTTCGATCTGTTGTCGCAAACTTTTTGATTGCATTTATTTAGACTCTGATTTGTCAGCTAGTTGGACAAGTTCTTTAAACAGATTAGAGCCGGTTTCACTTGGACCACAAATGTGGCGCATAGACATGTTTGCCCTTTGTTTGTTGCATTTTAAATGTAGTCTATAGCCTAAATATGAAGAGATTGTTTTATACAGTTAGCCTTTTTATTTCAACAAACCTACACCTGGATAGATAGATAGATAGATAGATAATAATAGATAGATAGATAGATATAGATAGATAGATAGATAATAGATAGATAGATAGATAGATAGATAGATAGATAGATAGATAGATAGATAGATATATAGATAGATAGATAGATAGATAGATGATAGATAGTAGATTTCATTTCCCACTCAAAGGAAGTAAAATATTCACATTGTGCTGCAGGAGAGGAGCTATCAGCTGCTACTATCAACATGGAAAACAAACAAGTAAGTTATTAATTTTATTCTAGACTTCAACTTTTTATATAGCTTATTGTTTTAATTTGCAACAATGTATTGAGTTTTGTACATTTTTATTTTATTTGACTACATGTTTACAGTTTTGTACAATAAGTCAATATATGGCGTTAAGACAATTCATTAATATGAAAAGTGGCAATTCTATTTTAAAATAAGCCTATAAAAGTAAAATTCATTATTATTAAAGTTACCAATATTGCTATTTAACTGTAGGTTATTGGTTTAGGACAAATTCTAAATCATGTTATTAATATTCTCCTACACAAGTTTTGAATAGCATTGTGCAGACAGTAAACCACAAATAGACTATAATAAATTCATGGTAAAGCTTCAAAATATTATTTATTCATAAATAAATCAATTTAATTAAATTCACAAATTTACAGAAAATGCATGTTTCTACAATTACAATTTAATGTCATTTAGACAATTTGGGAGTCATTTGTTACCAGTCTGTCCAAGTAATGTCCATCAGAAATTCTATAAAAAGCATGCAGTTCGCTAACATCATGCATTAATTTAGGCAGAAATGATCTCATTAAAGTAGTTATTGCAAGTTTTTATCATAATTACAATAAGAAAATTTGGCAGTTGCGTAAGTTGATTCAGAGTTGGTGTTGGCGTCATCCCTTCACAGGGGATCGGTCATCCCCAGAGACAGAAAAGCAAATGGAAAATAATTAGCGTAGCTGCTGTTCATAACATTTCAGGACAATAAGCATGTGCATTTGATGTGATATAAAGGTTATGAGATGCATGCATTATGTGAATGCTTGGCTAAAGAGATGTGTCTTTTATCTAGATTTGAACTGGGAACCATTTGAACCATTATGGAACTTAAGATGGACTGACGATGCTATTCTAGAAACATTTTTTGCTTTATTTTCCTGTTATCACTGGATAATGATGCTTTGAAACAGTCTGTATTGTAAAAAAGCAGTGGCATGACTTTATTAGGGCGATAGAAGATCAGTTAAATACACAGGTGCTAGGCCCTTAGGTCAGAAGCAACAGGCTACATAATAATTAAAATTAATAATAATACATGAGATGATCAAATTGTTATATGATCATATTTTATTTACCTGGTAAGAATTCTAGCTGCATTTTGGACTATTTCCTTGTTTATTGAAGATGCAGGACAATCATCTGCATTACTGTAATCTAGTCTAGAGGTCATGAATGCATTATAACTTTTCTGCATCAGAAGCTGGAAGAAGGCTGTTTTTGAAATATATGAAATATGGTTTACAAAAGACAAATTGCAGTCTAATAACACTTGGTATTTGGACGAACAGCCTACATCCTAATTCTAGATGCAAAGTGTATTCTAAGAGATTTGCAGGTTATTGGTCCAAAAAGTCTTTAAAATATTAGTCTAAATTTTTATTATTCATTAATTCACATATGGCAAATATTAAATAGACAATAATGCTTAGGCAAAACATTTCTTTGAACAGATTTCTGTAAAATATATGGCAAATGAGATTTGGGATGTTTGATAACGATGGTGAATGTTTAATGGTGTTCCAGGACCCGGACTGTGAGTCACCGGTGTGCGCGGGCTGTGGCGCGCGGATCTCGGATCGCTTCTACTTGCTCGCGGCAGACAGACGGTGGCACGAGCGCTGTTTGAAATGTAGCGCGTGCCACGCTGACCTGGAGTCAGAGCTCACGTGCTTCAGTAAACACGGAGACATTTACTGTAAGGAGGACTATTACAGGTAAAATAAATGTAGCCTATACATAGGTGAACGTTAGTTGTTATATTAAACATCGAAGTTAGACCAAATTGATACTCACTACATGATATTATTGCTACGCGTTTAGTTGTCACTATTTTACCCAGCGAAGGTTTATTTGTGATCATTTTTTCAAAAAGTTGTTCACAAAATTCACAGAATGGATGGAGTTAATTTAAAAAACGTTGACCTTTCACCCCAAAAGCGGGGTAAATAAATAAATGGTTTCTGCAGATACTTAAAAAAAGTCTTAATTCAACATTACACAAATTAAGGCCTTAAACCAGAGCAGAAAATCAAAAATTCATAAAATAAGGGAATTAATTTTGCATGCAATGCAATGCAAAAAAAAAAATCATCTTCCTCAGTAGGCCTATTTTATCCTGCTTTCCAATAAAACTATCAGAGCCTCCTTAAATCGTGATATAGCCTATTCACTTGACTTGAGATGCAAATGTAGTGAGTTTATGCTTAAAACAAGAAACAAATATCTTTCAATAAGTTATGAAAGCTTCCCTTTAAATTAAGTTGATATTTCTGAGCCCATTGGCAAATATCTGTTCTTGTTTTAATCACAAATTCACTTCATTTTAACAGAAAACAAGACATTTTTTTTTTTGCCAGAGAACAAGACACATTTGACATTTTTGTAAAATGAATTAAAAAGTTATGAATATCTGTTGTATTTTCAAACTCTGAAGTGTTGCCGTAACAACCCATTGTGTTTCTCCCTAGACATTTACATTTGGAAAACATATTGCGTTCCCTTCATTCCTTAAATTTTCTTTACTTGGTCTTTAAAGGTTTTACATTTCATAAAACCTGCAGAAACCCTGAAAAGGTCTACAACATCTTCAAAATTATAGCCTAATTATGAAATCATGAATCAACAAAAATGCAAAAGATGCTAAATACCAAACCATTGTTGTGTGATAACTTGCCTTTACAACTTATCCAACACCCCATTCCTGAGTTTTCACAGTTCACACATGTGAAAAAGCTTTTTAATAAAGCTCAACAATGATGTCTTCTCTTAAGTAGTAGGTTTTCTTCACAAAGATGTGCACGGTGTCACCTGGGAATCTCTGCTGCAGAGATAGTGATGCGCGCCAGGGATCTGGTGTACCACTTGAGCTGTTTTTCCTGTGCCACCTGCAACAAAGTACTATTCACTGGAGATCACTACGGGATGAGGGAGACGTCAGTGTACTGTCGGGTACATTTCGAGATGATGCTACGGAAGGAGTGCCTTAAGGATTTGTATTATTCTGACGTGTCTCCAATAGAGCTAAACTCTGAGAGCAGCACATACAATGAAGGGACACCTGTGCGCAGAGGTCGGGCCCGGAAGAGGAAACATGTTGATGCCGCTGACCATGGGACTTATAACTCAGGTAATGCATTTTAGAGATTAGCATAAATGTAGCATCATTTTAGATCTTTTCTAGTGCTGTTAAATCAATTAATTGCATCTAACATAAAAGTTTGTGTTTACATAATATAGGCTATGTGTGTTTATATATTCTTATATTTATATATATTATATATGTCCGTGTGTGTGTAGAGTGTCAGTTATACAACACATACACATACATACAGTTTATATACACTCACCTAAAGGATTATTAGGAACACCACACTAATACTGTGTTTGACCCCCTTCCGCCTTCAGAACTGCCTTAATTCTACGTGGCATTGATTCAACAAGGTGCTGAAAGCATTCTTTAGAAATGTTGGCCCATATTGATAGCATAGTATTTTGCAGTTGATTGAGATTTGTGGGATGCACATCAGCCCCCTGTTCCACCACATCCCAAAGATGCTCTATTGAGTTGAGATCTGGTGACTGTGGGGGCCATTTTAGTACAGTGAACTCATTGTCATGTTCAAGAAACTAATTTGAAATGATTCAAGCTTTGTGACATGGTGCATTATCCTGCTGGAAGTAGCCATCAGAGAATGGGTAAATGGTGGCCATAAAGGAATGGACATGGTCAGAAACAATGCTCAGGTAGGCCGTGGCATTTAAACGATGCCCAATTGGCACAAAGGGGCCTAAAGTGTGCCAAGAAAACATCCCCCACACCATTACACCATCACCACCAGCCTGCACAGTGGTAACAAGGCATGTTGGAAGTCATGATGTTCTCATTCTGTTTACGCCAAATTCTAGCCAAAATTCTAGACCATCTGAATGTCTCAACAGAATTCGAGACTCATCAGATCAGGCAACATTTTTCCAGTCTTCAACTGTCCAATTTTGGTGAGCTCTTGCAAATTGTAGCCTCTTTTTCCTATTTGTAGTGGAGATGAGTGGTACCCGGTGGGGTCTTCTGCTCTTGTAGCCCATCCGCCTCAAGGTTGTGCGTGTTGTGGCTTCACAAATGCTTTGCTGCATACCTCTGTTGTAACGAGTGGTTATTTCAGTCAAAGTTGCTCTTCTATCAGCTTGAATCAGTCGGCCCATTCTCCTCTGACCTCTAGCATCAACAAGGCATTTTTGCCCATAGGACTGCCGCATACTGGATGTTTTTTCCCTTTTCACACCATTCTTTGTAAACCCTAGAAATGGTTGTGCGTGAAAATCCCAGTAACTGAGCAGATTGTGAAATACTCAGATCTGGCCCATCTGGCACCAACAACCATGCCACGCTCAAAATTGCTTAAATCACCTTTCTTTCCCATTCTGGCATTCGATTGTCTTGGAGATTGTCTTAACCAGGACCACACTCCTAAATGTGATTGGTTGATTAGATAATTGCATTGATGATAAATTGAACAGGTGTTCCTAATAATTGTTTAGATGAGTGTACATAGTTCTGTCAAATTCTAGAGTTGGTGCAGGCTGATGTGCTCATTAACGCAAGCTTACTGCTATATTTAAATTTACAACATTAACTATTGGCACAAGCTGATTGGTTCATGTTGGATCTGCAGCCAATGATTGCTTGCTCATCAACATTTAAATGGCTGGTTACCATTCACTCTAGCAGTTTAAGAGTTCATCTAAAACCATACACCTTCCCCAGCTCCACCTGTAAATATCTGCAAGACCAAACACATTAACATTGTCATTTCCATACCATGCTTGTCATGATAGAAATATTTATACACACAAATATTATGTAAACACAATATTTTATGTTAGATGTGATTAATCATGATTATTCAATTTAACAGCACTAATATTTCCATGAACTTACAGGTTATAAAGTTTATTGTAGCTATGTCAGTTTTTCCTGTCTTTTAACACATTTGGCCAAAATCTTGTGTTATAAAAGATGAGTTACACAGACTGATACACAGGCTGTAATATGAATACAAATTAAAAAATAATTAAATAGTAATAATTATTACTATATAAATATTATAAAATGACTTTTTTGTTTTGTTTATTATGTTCTACACAAAACAGTTCTTAAAAATTATTTAAGAGTAAATCATAGTTGTGGAACTTTGTTATCAAGTAAATGTGTGCAGAAGATGAAACTGAGAAGACAGTGTCTGCTATTGTTGACTATAATGCCCTGGCCTTTAGTGTTTCAGTGAGTCATATCAGTGATGATTAACTGTGTGTGCATGTGCTCTAGACGTGAGCGATATGGGTGTGGAGCTGTCGGAGAGAGTGAGCTGTCAAAAGTCCAAACGCATGAGAACGTCTTTCAAGCATCACCAGCTGCGGAGCATGCAGTCGTTCTTCACCCATAACCACAATCCAGATGCCAAAGACCTCAAAGAGCTCTCCCAGAAGACCGGCCTCACTAAACGTGTGCTCCAGGTCAGAAAAACATCACTGGGAGAACAGAATGACCTCTGTTTTAGTTCAAGACCAAAAGTCTGAGACTACGTCGAAAATTGAAAAATCGAATTAAAAATCGCATTAAAAATCGAATGTAACATTTTTTAAAAATGCATAAGAAATATTTGAGATTCTTAATTATTTGTAGATCACCAATCAAAGTGAATTTGCAACATGGTTCATGTGACTCTTAGATGGTCAGAGTTTCTTTTTCCGAGTTTACTTGTTCGATTTCATGCACAGACCGATCGGCATTTATGGAAACTTGTTTCCATGCAATTTCCTGCAGGAGCTCTGATGATGACACAGCTGTTTCACGTTTGGCTAGACATGCGGACATGTTTATTCTGTACACCTTATGTTCTGCAATGATAATTTCACTAAAAATAACGTTTTTTTACTAGAATTGATAGTTCTATGAAGAATCTTTAATATCCATGGAAATATTTCATTGTACAAAATGTTATTTTTATAGTTTATATTATTATAATGTTCTTTACAGTGAGGAAAAAAGTGGTCCTTATAAGAACTGTTGACTAGGGAAGAAAGATTGCCTAGGTAGGGTTGGCAATTTTTGGAATGGGTGACAATAGCAAGTTAGCTTTGAAAGCATTAGATCCCACCCTCCTTTCAGAGCGTCTTTAAAGCAACGCCTCCTTCAAAACACATGAAATAGAGTTTGCAAAATGTCACAAGACGAAAGACAACCTCCTGTCTCAAAGTACATACATAGAGTAATAATGAACATGAAACATATAGCTGGGTTTCAGTCACGTGATTATGATGATGCGCAAAATTCAGATGGAGGGCAGAGAGTGAAGAGCGCATTGGACGAGATGGAGGAAAGTCTGTACTGTACTACTTTACATGCTATTACAAGAGAAAGATATAAAAAAAAAAAAATCAAACATATGTTGCAACCCGATCACACTAAATGCGTCTTTATAGCGCACATGTGTATTGTCGTGTAATATATACGCTAAAGTGCGTTTTTACGTGCATATGATACGCATTGGTTGGTTAGGTTAGGCTTAGGTATGGGGTGGGGTGCATGTGTACGCTTGGGTAGAATTAGTGGTGTGGGTGCGTGTGTATTATATGCAAATGATCTGCGTATCAATTGCACGCGAAAAACTGCGTCTCATATGCACGTAAAACTCATTTCGCGTATAGATTACAGGACAAAACACAATGCGTGCTTATAGAGACGCATTTACGTGAGAACAGGCTGCCTGGTTGGACGTGACCCTTACGCTATGAAGAGGAGCGTTTTTCCAACTAAACTGAAAGATTTTCCAGCCATCGAGGCGGTAGATATCAGCAACTATGTCTTGCAGACATACTTTGACTTTAAAAGTTCGGAAACATTACACGTTACACAAACATAGCCACTTAAGTTGTATTAACTCACTTTTGACGAAGTGATCACTACACTCACGGGCATTTTCCTCCCGAACCGCAGACGTAGGTTTGCAAGCTGTTTTTCGGTCAATTCTAGCATTTCCCTCCTTATTAACAACAACTTTTGGTACACGATAAAAACTCCTTGTCGTTCTGATAGATTTAAGTAACCATAAATGACGCAAAACATTGGCATTTTGAGTTTGTTATAGTGCTTTCTAAATACAGAAAATCACTTCCTGCCCTCCATTTGCATTTCGCGCCATGGCAACGCAGTGGTGTGACGTCATATGAAACAAGCTATACATGTGAGTCACAAACTGCTCTGTGTATAGAGGGAATGCATTGGCGTCACTTTCCCGCCGGAACCCCCTCAGCCTGACTGAGTGGCAAAATATCTGCTGCGTGACTGGATTTAATAGGGGAAAATGTGAAAATGTGACTAAAACGAACAATTTTATCAATTTAAACTAAATGTTGGACTCAATATAGTGTTCCTTACAACTTACTAAAGATCCAGTGATCCATTTTGACATGCAGCCAGGAATCGTATTGATTGGCATTTATGTTTGCCTGATTTCGACACCGGGGAAATAAAAGCAATATAGACCTAAACATAGGTTAAAGAAAATTTGCTTGTGAACGCTTTATATAAATACAATATAGGTAGGTCTAAATTCGGGTGATCACTTATATCAGTGTTATATACAGTATAACCTATAGATATCATCATATTGTCCAGCCCTAAAACGTGTATATATATATATATATATATATATATATATATATATATATTTGTTTTTTTTTCAGTGTTTATTAACCCTTGTGTTATGTTACGGGTCAATTTGACCCGCTTAGATTTTCTAGTTGTTGGAAATACTGGTTAACCCATATATTTTTTCTTGATATTTTGTGACTTTTTCTCATTTATCCTCATGAACATGCATGCAAAGTTTCAACATGCTGGTGTTTTTTGACATATACAAACATAATTACTATTACGTTCGTGATGTTCGCGGGTCAATTTGACCCGCATATTTTAACGCTCTAATGCAACTGTACCGACCCAAAATAATAACATTTAGTGGTTATATTTTGTTATTTTATTTTTTTACTACCTTATGAAGCTAAAAAAATTGCTTTTCCACACTTATTTCAATACAGAAAAATATTGTTTCAGCCACAGATGGTAAAAATTACCTTTCATTTATTTTTTCAAGCTACCTGAAATTTTAATATTAACCCTTTGTTTTTTTTTCTTGATATTTTGTGACTTTTTCTAATTTATCATCATGAACATGCATGCAAAGTTTCAACATGCTGGTGTTTTTTGACATATACAAACTAAATTACTATTACGTTTGTGATGTTCGCGGGTCAGTTTGACCCTCATAGGCAGCTATTCAAAAGCAACTGTACAGACACAAAATAAAAACATTTATTTTATGTATGTCAGGGCATAAACTCCAGTTCTAAAGTGTAAGTGTATCTAAAAGTGCTCTAACCCTAACCAAACTTGAAAAAAGCTAAATCATGGTGTTCAGAATTAATTGCAAATTACAAATGAAAATCTTTGACAGACACAGATAGTAAAATAAGCTCTCATTTTTATGCAACTTTTTGACTTCTTGAATTTATTTTTAATGAGTTAAGTTTGTTTCATTATACAGCTACATTTAATTGTTCAATTATTATGTTCTATGCACAAAAAAATATTAAAAAAATATGCAAAACAAGTCAGCATATTGTTCATTTTCAAATTTTGTCAAAACAAAACATTTTTAAAAAATGGTTAAAACACATGTTCATTAAATCATATCTTCAGATATATATTTTTTGGAATATTTGAAAAATTTTGATATTAAAAGTTTACAGTTTGAACCTGAATCTTTGTTGGTTTTCATAGTGTAATTTTTGAGGAATTGTATTGAATCCAATTAGGGTCAATTTGACCCGAACCATAAGGGGTGTGACACAGAAATCCAACACAACACAAGGGTTAAAAAAACATCCAATAATGCAGAATATGCAATGATCAAATATTTAACTGATGAGTTGTTGGATTCTATTGCATTTATATTGGTGACTGTGGAGGCCATTCTGAGTACAGCGAACTCATTGTCATGTTCAAGAAACCAGTCTGAGCATGATTCCAGCTTTATGACATGGCGCATTATCCTGCTGAAAGTAGCCATCAGAAGTTGGGTAACATTGTGGTCATAAAGGGATGGAACATGGTCAGCAACAATACTCAGGTAGGCTGTGGCGTTGCAATCAATGCTCAATTGGTACCAAGGGGCCCAAAGAGTGCCAAGAAAATATTCCCCACACCATGACACCACCACCACCAGCCTGAACCGTTGATACAAGGCAGGATGGATCCATGCTTTCATGTTGTAGACGCCAAATTCTGACCCTACCATCCGAATGTCGCAGCAGAAATCGAGACTCATCAGAACCAGGCAACGTTTTTCCAATCTTCTATTGTTCAATTTCGATGAGCTTGCTGCAAATTGTAGCCTCAGTTTCCTGTTCTTAGCTGAAAGGAGTGGCACCCGGTGTGGTCTTCTGCTGCTGTAGCCCATCTGCCTCAAAGTTCGACGTACTGTGCGTTCAGAGATGCTCTTCTGCCCACCTTGGTTGTAACGGGTGGTTATTTGAGTCACTGTTGCCCTTCTATCAGCTCGAACCAGTCTGGCCATTCTCCTCTGACCTCTGGCATCAACAAGGCATTTCCGCCCACAGAACTGCCGCTCACTGGATGTTTTATCTTTTTCGGACCATTCTCTGTAAACCCTAGAGATGGTTGTGCACTGAAAATCCCAGTAGATTAGCAGTTTCTGAAATACTCAGACCAGCCCTTCTGGCACCAACAATCATGCCACGTTCAAAGTCACTCAAATCACCTTTCTTCCCCATACTGATGCTCGGTTTGAACTGCAGGAGATTGTCTTGACCATGTCTACATGCCTAAATGCACTGAGCTGCGCGCCATGTGATTGGCTGCTTAGAAATTAAGTGTTAACGAGCAGTTTAGAACAGGTGTACCTAATAAAGTGGCCTTGGTGAGTGTATATATAACAATACAAAATATATGACTAGGGTTTTACACCTAAATTCAGCATATTGACACAAAATGATAACTGCAAATCCACCTTTCGCACCATCATGAGCGCTTTTTATTCTGCATAGCATGAAAGCGCTGATGATGTGTGATGACTGCGTAGTGACCAGTGAGTGATTGCAATCAGGATGTGAAAAGACTTTCAACCAGCATAACAAAAGAAAATTTTAGAACAAATCACCCACCCTGCCTTTAAATAGCTGAACCTTAATGTTGATACCTTATTCCCTGTAACACTTTTTAACTCCTCCGCTGACAAATCTCACTGATCAGTTCCATTGAGCCACAGCCAAAGTCAAACACACCTAAACATTTCTGATTCCCTCCCTCACTGATATATAAAATCCTAATGGAGTCAATCCTCATAGTGTCTTTATGTTCTGCAGGTTTGGTTCCAGAATGCCCGAGCAAAATTCAGGAGAAACTGTCTATATGAGGAGAGCGTGGAAGTGGACAATGTTTCTGACAATTCCACCATCACGTCCCCATTCGATGCCTTCACCTGAGCTTTCTCATCGATCCTGAGCCCATCAAGCCCCAACACCACCACCTTTCCATCTCAACACACACACGCAACACAAAACACAACAGCATTAGCCATTCACAATGTACACTCCCCAATTTCTTCAGAGTTTCTCTACCAGTAGTTTTTGATTGTTGTTATACTATATTATCTTTAAAATTAGTGCATTAGGCTTGTTGGAGTCTTTGAAACACCAGCACACAGTAAAAGAGAAGCCACCTCCAACATCATGTCGACTGCTGTCATGCCATTTCAATATGGCTATGTTTCGGGATGGAATACTTACTAAGTATGTACAGTTATATTGCATTTTTAAAATAGTTTGTTAAAATGCAATACAATATGCAAGCATGAATGTTTCAAACATTCGCATGTTAAATTGTTGTCACATGAAATCATTGTCTTGTATGTCGGCAAATTGCATCCACATATCACCTTGAAAATAAATGATAGAGAATGTCTGTATGTTTTATATAGAAATGTCTCATTTCCATTAGTAAGATGTATTTGCAACAATTCATTAAATTGATCAAAAGTGACAACATTTATGTTACAAAAGTTTTCTGTTTTAAATAAATACTTTTGAACATTCTATTTATCAAAGAATCCTGAAAAAAAAAGAATGGTTTCCATCAAAATTTGAAGCAGCAAGGTGGTTTTCAACATTAAGACTATTAATTAGAAGAAATGTTTTTTGAGCAGAAAATCAGCAGACGATTTCTGAAGGATCGATGCTGAAAATTCAACATTTTAAAATATATTAAAACAGAAAACAAGCATAAACACACATACTAGTTCACCCATATGCACACAGGGAAAATCAGATGTGGTAACTTTGATTTGAACTCTCTGAACAAGATCAACAAGGTTTAAATAAAGTATCCACATTCTAGGAGGGAAAATAAATGTTTGTTTATTCAAGTTTATTCATCACTGGAGTGTGTGGTGTTTGATTATATGTTTAGTGGCGTGTGTGTACTCATGTGTTTGCTTGTTTGTGCGAGTGTGTGTGAGAGTTTATGAGTGTAAAGTTTGTCCTGGGTAATTATTCCTGATCCCTGCTGAGGTGATTGTGGTTTGCATTGTGCAGTTACGAGCTGAGACTGAAGTCTGCCAGTGCTGCGAGTCACACCATCACAACATCAAAAAGAAAGAGATCCGCTGCTGTCTTTCTTCCATGACCGCACTCTTTTATTAGCTGCTAATTAAGTTTTGTATGGCAAAAATGATATATTTTCCGGAATTCTCTTCGTTAAGATGTCTGTAAATTTAGGGATAGTCGCGCATAAATATTTTTATTCATTTATTTTTTTTGCATACTGCAAATTTCAATGCTTGTTGTGGTTTCCCGCAACCAAGAGTGTGTTGTTTGTGTTTACATGCATGTGTGCCTTTATGGATGGCAGATATGCTACTTGCACACACACACACACACACACACACAAAGTAACTTTAAAATACAATAAAATAACAGTAAAACGGCAAGTAATAGCGTTCTGGCGCAGTATGGCTGCGTGGATGCTGCACATTGGTGGAGGTTGACGACACATAAACATGTATAGCACTTGATAGCTGAGAAAAGCGCTGGAAAAATGTAACAAATTATTGTTATTATTGTATTATAAAATGTTATTACCATTTAAAATAGGCTAACTATTTTCTCTTATGTTTTGAAATGTAATTTATTACTGTGACGAAGAACTGAATTTTCAGCATCATTACTCCAGTCTACAGTGTCACGTGATTCTTCATACATCCTTAACTATATTCTGAGTTGATGCTCAATAAACATTTATTATTATTAGTGTGGAAAACAGTTGTGCTGCGCAGTATTTTTGTGGAAACTATATGGAAAAACGGATCCTTTGATGAATAAAAAAGTTAAAAAGAACATTTATTGTAAATAGAAACCTAGCTTAAGTAAATATCTTCTTTACAGTTAATGCTGATTTTTTTTTCTTTTTGAATCTATATATTTATTACTCTGTGCTTCAAGTAATACCATTAAAATGGTCTTCTTTGTCAGAAAAAAAAAAATAATAAAAATCTAATTTTAAAAATCCTATTGACTGGTCTTCTTTTGTAACTGTTTTTGTTACTGTCTGAGACCTTGAGGGGGCGCTACTGAATTTCAAATCACTGAAATGCCTGATGATTGCTTAAGAATGAATCATGCAAAAGCACACTTCCATCCATTCATAGCTCCTCTAGACACACAACCACACGCACAGTCGACACACACACACACACACATAAAATGAAAAAGCAGAAGTCCTCCATACTCTACAGTTTTATGTCACTTTTTCAATGCCACTAAAAATATATATTTGCCACTTCCTCTAGTACAACATGTGCCAAACACAACTGTGTCTGCAAAAGCAACCCTTTGATATGGTGCCTGTGAGTGTGTTAAGGCAGACATGTGTCTGAAAGGTATTTGCTCATAATTTCCCCACAAGAATGACAACTATTCAGGCTGAAAGTGAGTGTGTGTGTGTGTGTGAGAGACCAAGAGGGGTGGGAGATACAGCAAACTCTAGAAAGATGTGGGTCAGCTTTCCATTAACCATAGCCCAAGCCACATGAAAAGTCTGGGGTTTTTTGCTGTCGTACTGTTTTTGCATGTGGGGTTATGCTGAAACAATGTTATCATGACATATCATGAATATGAACTTGTCTAAATTACCCATCTTCAAGGTCAGATTTTGGATATATTTGGCTTTGAAGCTCCATCACATGCAAGTCACATATGTCCAATCTATACCATAAATCCTGGAGATTCAATACCCAGCATACATGTGGTATCATCCTTACGGACAATTAATTTTTCTCCATTACAGTATAATTTGTGTATATATTTTATTAAAGGAGTTTATTTGGAATCTTCCTGGATCCAGCTTTTATATTTACATTTTTATTCCTTTTTGTCTATTAAAATGTATTGATATTCAGACAACATCTTTATGTAAAAAAAAGAAAATATTCAACATTTATTATTTGTTATTAGGTGGTGGAGGTATTTTCATATTTAACTAAAATATATAATATAACAATAACACCATTGGACTATTATTATTATTCATTACATAGTAATTGTTAATACATAATAAAACATCATATAAAAATATTGCATTTATTATTAATATTAGGCGGTGGTGATATTATTGTCACATTTAAATAAATATATAATATAACAAGAAAATAAATATTGGACTAAATATCATTATGATTATGTATTAGGTAGCAGTGCTTGCATTACTATATAATATTTAGGCTAAATAAAATGCATAATACATCAAAATAATGATTGCATTTATTATTATTAGGTGGTGGTGATAGTATCGTCACATTTAATGTAAACATAATTATTGAATGTGTTATTATCATATTATTATTGTTGTCATGGTTAAAATAAAATATTGTAAATATATGACTGAACTTCTTACAATTGTTAAATTATTATTGTGATAGAATTGTCACATTTAAAATAAAACAATGTCAAAATTAAATAATTATTGGACTACTTGTTATTGTTAGAAGTTTGAATTATATCTCATCTCCCCTTGCAGGGTCTCATGCTGAAAGTGGTTTACTGCAGTCACAGATCACAGCCATGTGATGCGCGGGGTGTGACTCAAACTTGCGTGGCCCGTGACATTAGTGAGTCTGGAAACTGACCAAAAGAGCTTCGCAACATTTGTTCAGCCCTGTAAATGTGTCAGGCACCGCTCTGGAGAGGTAAGTGGAACTCCTGCGTGACTTTTAACCCGATTAGTTAAAAACACGATGCTCGTGACGGTCGCGCGCCTCGCGATAATAAGGTGTTAGTTGCACAACGTGTTCGTGCAGAAGAGAAAGAGGGCACCACATTATAATTAGGGTTATAATGTCGCTGTCAGGCAGTAAAAAAAGGAGAAACAATCTAAATGAACACATGGCTGTTTCGTTTGTTTGGATTAAACTTACATGGAACGTGGAAATATTGCATGTTTTAGTTCACGACTACTGCTCTTGCGCGAAAAATAGATCTGTTTTGAAAGTTCATACATCTGTTTTTCTTCATATCAGGGCCTAGTTCCGCTCCTTTATATATTTCCATAAGCATTAATGAGAATAAATAAACACAAAACAATCGTAGCGCACTGTAAATGCTGCGTAAATGAAATTAGCAAGTATAAAGGAAACATTGAAATGCTTCTCTAACGGGAACACCCACCTTCACACTGTAACATCGATTAGACTATTATGTGCACATATTAGCTCTGAATCAACACTTGCACGCGATCACGACTGATTTATAATGGTAATGAGTCGCTTTTAATGTACAGTTATTTGTATGATGGTTTTGCATAGCGCTTGTTTTTTATAAGGAAAGCTTGCAATTTGATTCCGCCCACACACGCGGTTTGTTTGTATCCATTCACGTGTTTTGGACACTAAGTAGCGTTTTTCTCCTTTTATTAAGATGACTCATACAAGATGGCAATTACAGGAAACGATATTAAACCAAAAAAAAAAAAACAGCATGCCAGCTATAAGCAGAAATTAAATATTTATGTAATAAAATATGTTTAAATAGATAAAAAAATTGCTTTTTACTTGTTCAGGATGATCAATGATCATATATATTTAAATGGAGGTATAAAGTTGTAATTAAAATTGATAGACAATTTACAATATATCTGATGAACTATAGGGTGTCACTGTTGTCACCATGTTTTTGCTGTTTCCTCTTAATGTCAAAATGTTTAAATTATACAAATGTAGTATTAGTTTAGGTCTGGATCGAATAGGCTTATGATTAGTGACTTCAAACACTAACTGTACTTTTGGTTGTTTTCACCGAGGCATAGAAGATCATTGCCAAACAAGTCAGACATGTTAGTTTTTGTGACAGATCACCATGCAGTGGTAATGTGGGATTCTTTTACAAAACCAAATGAAATCATCATGCTGGTCTCTCTTCATCTGACATGCGTGTGTGTGTGGGTTTCTGTACGTGCACAGGGTTTTTTGGAAGTGAGATTGTGGATATGACGGGGGTTTTTGCATTTGACACAGTGGAGTTGTTTGATCTGTAGCATTTGATGGAGCGGAAACACAAGCGCATGAGTCAGAATAGTTAGCGGAAGATAGAAAGCTCAAACTCGCCCAGGTCACTTCCTCCAGGCCACCACTAATCTTAAATCTGTTATCCTTAATCCTTAATCGACAAAAAAAAAAAATCCTGTTTATTTTACTTTTTTAAAAAGCCCACAGTGTCAAGTCTGTTTATTCTGTTCGAATTATATCCAGAGAGAAAAGTGACGCTCATTAGTTAAGTATGTATAAAGGGCATACTAAGCATAGGCTTCAGCCTACGCCTTTTTCAGTTACTATATATATTATTTTTCTTTACTATGGAAAATGATCTGTGAGGAAAGAAATACATTTTTGTTGAAGTGAAAGTATTACAAGATTGCATATTGGTGCCTGCCTGTATATTTTACAACTGTGTTGGTTGACAAAACGTCGTCAGAGTAACACACGACACTAAAATAATGTGATAATCATGAACTAAAGTGAAGTGCTTCTCTTGCAAGAATAAATGTAGGATGAGACTTGCTTTGTCCATGGGGAATTGATTGGATGGTTGTGGTTTGCTATTGGTGGATCTCATGTGAGTGACAGGTTGCCCCGCCCTCACACCAGTAAACACATCATCAGAGAAGAGACACTGCAAGAGGAAGGGGAAGTTATTAACGACTATGATAATGATGTGCACGGATAAATAATTTATAACAAATATTGCAATATTCCATTAAAAATAAGAATTGTCTACTTTCATGGTACACTCTAGCAATTTGTTCAAATTAGACTCAGTATACATCCTATACATTTATGGTAGAGTGTTGTAAATGCCATTTTAAAAATAGGAATTGTGATGTAATTCCATTAAGATAGAAATAGGAAGATGATGCTTGTCGGGTTTCTAAGTATTCTAGTGTTTCTAAGAAAAATGTGAATTACCTTTAACCCATCTGAAAATACAAACCGAAAGCACACATGTGCAAATGTGGTGTGTGGTGCACATCCAGATGTGTGTCTTTGTTCAAGTGTGTGTGTGTGAAGAGTGCCACTGTTGCAGTTGGTAGGATACATTTTTTCCTTTGCATTTTTCTTCACATGAATAGAAGGAAATGGTACAGGACCTCGGTCTCCTTCCCTCCACACAATCTCTCTTTCATTGTTTTTTTTTGTGCTTTTTTTCCTATTTTATGGGAGCAGGAAATAACTTTAGTTTTTTACCTCTTTGAACGAGAAAGATATGTGCTCTGTGTAGTGTGACTTATTTCAATAAATGATTAGCTACAGTTTGATTATAGTTTTCAGCAATACTACTCTACTCACATAGAGTTGAAATTGTGTTATGTATTACTGTGCTGTTTCTAACAAATTTGCAGGGGTTTCACCTGTTGTGGATGATGAAAAAAAGCCTTGGTTGTAATGAGATATGCAGAGCCAGTCTGGCCATTCTTCTCTGACCACTGGCATCAAAAAGGCATTTTTGCCCACAGAACTGCTACTCACTGGATATTTCTCTTTTTCGGTCCATTCTCTGTAAATTCAAGTAGATCTGCAGTTTCTGAAATACTCAGACCAGCCCGTCTGATACTAACAACCATGAAACATTCGTAGTTGCTTTACTTTGCCATTCTGATGCTCAGTTTGGATCAGCAGATCATTCTGTCCATGTCTACATGCCTACTGCATTGAGTTGCTTGAAATATTGCAGCATATTGCAGATTAGATATTTGGGTTAACAGAGAGAATTGAAAAGGTGTACTCCATATATACATACTGGTAGAAAGTGGTCAGCAAAGAAATCTGTAGTACAGGCAAAGGCTGCCCATCAAATTGGGAATATTGTGGGACAGGTACAGCATGGAAGAGGGGGTTTTGGGCTCAGTTTAAGCTCCTCCTGAAATGGCACAAGGCAGGCCCAGCTCAAAGGAGGAAGCTGGTAGTCAACGAGGTGCGAAAGCAGGAGGAGAGGATGAGGTGAATAAAGGCCATTTCCCAGGCCAAGCAGGGAGAGTGGATGAGATGGGAGAGTGGGGAACAATGCAAGATGGGCTGGCAAGACCTTTGGTCAATGGAAGAGAGTAGGATCAGTTTCCCAATCAGGTCAACATATGATTTTCTCCCATCACCACAGAACCTAAACCTGTGGGTAGGAGAGGATCCCTCTTGTCCTTTGTGTTCATCACCTGCCACATTAAGACACATTTTGACAGGATGTAAGGTGGCTCTTGGCCAAGGACAGTTTACTGGGCGCCATGACCAAGTACTGCGATGTTTGGCTTTAGCATTGGAAGGCAAGTGTAGTATGACCAATAAGTTGCCGCCTGTTCTAGCAAAACATTCCTCCGCCCAGGCAAGCAACCACCAAGAAAAGGTGTTAACACCAATTCTCTCCCAGGACAACTGGAAGCTGCTAGGGACTGGAAGATAATGGCTGGTCTTGATCAACGGCTTATTTTCCACCTGAGATTGCCACCACTAACCTACGGTCAGATATTGTTTTGTGGTTTGGATCAGCACTCATTATTCAGCTGATAGAGTCAACAGTGCCATGGGAAGATGCTGCAGATGAGGCATATGAGAGGAAGAAACTGCAGTATGCTCATCTGGCCAATGAAGCAGAACAGTAAGGATGGAGAGTCCAGGTTTATCCAGTGGAAGTGGGTTGTCGAGGATTAGTGGCACACTCTACAATCCCGGTTCGTAGAATTCTTGAAAAACTCGAAGAGTCTGTTGGTTTATTTGTATAGGTTGCATAGTACATAGATTAGGTCACGTGAACTACAGAGGAAGGAGCAACTTCAGCAACAGGAGGGATGTAAAGGTCAGTAAGCTGGGCTGAGTTGAGTGGGGGACGGAGGGGGATGACTCTGGGACACCAGAGACACTGTCGAGCCCTCTTGAGGTGTCGTGGGCTAGTCGACGAAACACTGAGGACGGAAGGTGCCCATTTAAAGACCCTAGAGATGTCCTCTACTCGGCTCAATCCAGCCGGTAGTGGTGCTGGTCCACTGGGGAGACCATACTGTAGTTGCAGCTGTCGTGTGTGCTGACACGGCAAGTACACTGCAGCCGTTAACGCCGGACAGAAGGGGAGTCACAGCACCATATGGAAAGAAGCGTAAATGGATGGAGAAGCATAGTTTACTGTAAAGCTACGTCTTAGTTTGTGCTTATCTTGGCGAAAGCCGAGTACAAATCAGCATGACGTTTAACATCTACTCTCGTGTAAAGGATATATCATATATATATATATATATATATATGACCCTGTCTCACAAAACCAGTCACCATTCATAACATTGAAGTAGATGCTCTCCCACACAATCGTGCTTGCTCATTCACCAACATGCTTATTCTGTTAATTACTCTTTATTTTGGCTTGTAGGCACAGAATATGTTACAGGTATCGCATTGTGAATGTGGGTTAGTAGTTTGTTTAAAATAAAACCGGACTTGTTTGTACATGTCATGTCGTACAGTGTGGAAGAGAACATGTGCCCTGAAGACTACATACCCGTCCCTCATGCAAAAAAAACCTATGGCTGTGCAGCATACTTTATTATGTATTATTTTCTCACTTTTCTCATGTTACAATAATCTGATACCTGGATCAGTACTGACACCAAAACTCGAATTTTTTTAAACATATAGCAAATGAGACAGGTCCAGTCTGTTAGGCATGACTGTTACTGTCAAGCTGAAAAAAACCAAGATTCAATTGAATCAGGTATCATAAACACTATCAGGTTGAAATGCACGTCTCTAGAAGTCAAACACTACATGCCTCAGTGTACACATTAGACACTTTATTTCCACTTTATTTCCTACGGTATTGCTAATAATCCAGCGTCTTCCGTCAGTGGGCGGAGTTAGTGTAAATAGCCTCTGCCAGTGAACCGGGCTATTTGCACTTAGTGCACTTATATTATTGATGGTGATATAATGGTGCTTTTCCACTGCTGGTACGACCCAGTATGGTTTGGCTTGGGCGCGGCACGGGTTCGGCTCGTTTCACTTTTCCACTGTGTGGTACGACTCGGCTTAGCAGGGCACGGCTCGGTTCGCTTTAGCTCGGTTTGCTTTTCCACTGCAGTTAGCACCATTTCAAAGTGGTTCGGATTGTAGCCTGACCGCTATAGTTTATCCGCTCCTCGGCAATCAACGAGAGGAACGTCTTCACTTCGTCCACTGACCACGATTCAGCCTTTTTTTTTGGAAGTTTTCTTTCTTTCTTTTCTTCAAGCAAGTCAAGCAAGTAGTTTTAAAGTAGTTCTGGTACTACAGCGGTGGCTCTTACTGGCTAAAGTGGCTATTTAAATCTAGCGGGTTTGATGTCTCGCAAATACAATGACGCTGGTAGTGACGATTCTTGTCCGACCAATCAGTGATCTGCAGTATGTTCACGTCACATTTTAGTATGGGTACAGTACGCTTGGAACTTCAACAGAGGTGGTACCATTTATAACGAGCCGAAGCGAGTCGTACCGTACTGTACCATGCAGTGGAAAAGCGCCACAAGTGAGCCGTAACCAAAAGCTAAGCCGTACCATACCATGCTGTGGAAAAGCGCCAAAGCGTGCTTTACCGTACCGTGCTGTACCGTACCGTATGGTACCATGCAAGTGGAAAAGTGCCATTAAAGCTAGCAAGAACGTCTTCCTTGTGTTCATTTAGTAAAAAATACTCCTTTGTACTGTAGTGTACTGTACTGTTGAGTCTACTTATTTTTTATAACAGTTGGCTGTATGAATGAAATGGGCATTCCTCTGATTAAAAAACAAGACTATAAAGTTCAATCATTTTGGGGTCAGTATGTTTTTATTTTTTATTTTAATAAATTAATCATTGTATTTTGCAAGTATGCAGTAAATTGATCAAAAGTGACAGTAAAGCTGTTTATGTTATCACGGTTTCCTTTCCACAATAATAATAAGCAGCACAACTGTTTTCAACATTTATAATGATAAGAAATTATTCTTAAATCAGCATATTAGAATTATTTCTAAAGGATGTGACACTGAGGACACTGTATTCCTGTGTTTACTGTATTTCTGATCAAATAAATCATAGAAAAATCATAGAAAAATCGTACCAACCCCAAACCTCTGAACTGTATATTATGTAAAAACATAAATCTAAATATCAGTTGAATGTTATTGAAAGTTTAATGTGGCTCAGCTTATGTTTCTAACCCATTTTTCCTTTGCTGGGCTATAATTGTAATTGTAAATGTCTAAACATTTGAGTTTAGGTATCAATCATCTCCACAGCACAAACAAATAAATCTCCCAAAGCACAGGGCGATTTATACCACAAAATTCCATACTTAGTGTTCAGGGTTTCTTGACTCAAATCCCTTTAAGTATGAGCAGATGTAATAGTGATGCTTGTCTTAAGTTAGCAAACACCTCAAATTAGCATTAACCCACTGCTGTGAAGCACTGACAGCTGCTTGTCTGATCTTAGCCTTTGTTCGACTTTGAATGGTTCAAGATTGTTTTTCATCATTACTGAAAAACTACAATTAAAACAAAGCAGCCATCTGGAAGGGAAACAACCTGTTTGATAAAGCAGACGTTGCAAATGCCTGTCTTTTGACTGACTCTGTGTCCTTTGTGTTTGCCTGTAGGTCTGGAATGTCATTATGGAGCAAAACAGCCTTCAAGATCTGAATAAAAATTACACGGTGCCAGTACAGAACGACCAGGTCTGACCACACACCAGACACACACACAGCTGGCACAGCCCTGGGTTCACGTGGCATGCGCTTCGTCAGACAGAAGCGTTTACTGAATCATCAATCTGATAATGCTGACATTATCACGCTGCTCTGACTTTCACTTACACTGTCTCTTTCTGTTCCTCTGTCTGTCTCTAGAGCCAGATAAACATGCTATTACAGTTTACATATACACTACCGGTCAAAAGTTTTAAGATCAGTAAGATTTTTTATGTTTTTAAAAGAAGTCTCTTCTGCTCACCAAGGCTGCAATTTTTTGATGAAAAAATACACAAAAAACACAGTAATATTGTGAAATATTATGACAATTTAAAATGAGTTTTTTATGTTATTATATATTAAAATGTAATTTATTCCTCTGAAAAAAAGCTGAATTTTCAGCATCATTACTCCAGTCTTCAGTGTCACATGATCCTTCACAAATCACTCTAATATGATGATTTTATGCTCCAAAAACATGTATGATTATTATCCATGTTGAAAACAGTTTTTTACATTTTTATTTCAGGATTCTTTGATGAATAGAAAGTTCAAAAAAACAGCATTTATTTAATTAGAATCTTTTTCTAACATTATAAATGTCTTTACTGTAACTTTTCATCAATGTAACTCATCCTTGATGAACAGAAGTATTGATTTCTTATTTATTTCCCCCAAAATAAAATACAAATTCTTACTGACCCCAAACTTTTTAAAGGGTAGTGTTTAATGTAACAAAAGCTTTCCATTTCAGATAAAAGCTGTTCTTTTGAACTTTCTATTCATCAAAGAATCCTGAAATAAAAATGTAAAAAACTGTTTTCAACATGGATAATAATCATACATGTTTTTGGAGCATAAAATCATCATTAGAGTGATTTGTGAAGGATCATGTGACACTGAAGACTGGAGTAATGATGCTGAAAATTCAGCTTTTTTTCAGAGGAATAAATTACATTTTAATATATATTAACATAAAAAAGTCATTTTAAATTGTCATAATATTTCACAATATTACTGTGTTTTTTTGTGTATTTTTTATCAAAAAATTGCAGCCTTGGTGAGCAGAAGAGACTTCTTTTAAAAACATAAAAAAATCATACCGATCTCAAACTTTTGACCGGTAGTGTACATTTATGCGTTTGGCAGATGCTTTTATACAAAGCGACATACATTGGTAGACTTTTGATCAGTTCCATGATCTTAGCATTGCTAGCGTCATGCTCTACTGTTTGTGCTACAGGAAGACTGTCGATATGGATATGAATACTATTCGGATCTGTCCAACTTCCTCATTGAGAAAATGATTGGCCGTGGTCAGTTCAGCGAGGTTTATAGAGCCACATGTCTACTGGACAACCGGCAAGTGGCACTAAAGAAAGTACAGGTGAACATTTAAATTAACTGAAATTCCATTTTAGCATACTACTTTTTTCTTTTCTTTTTTTCTATACTAAATCTTCAGTATGCTTAATAGTATACTCGGATGATCTAATAGATTGGATAAAACGTGCAGTGTATAACCTGTGAAAACTGTAAAAAAATTCCCATAATCCAATGCTCTCGACTTAAACCTTATAATGCCAGTGTGACAGATGAACCAAGATTGATCATTTATTACTCAACATTTAATCAGATGTTTATGCACAATGTAATATAATATAATAAAATGAATAAATATAAAGAATAAAAATATTTATCAATTAAATTAAATATGCAATGTGGTGAGTTCATGTGAGCTAATGAATCAGCATGATTTTTAACATCTGTTCCTTGACTCAAATGAATCACCAAAAGTAGAAAAAAAATAGCACAAAATTGTATTAAAATGCAATATATATATATATCTCGATTTATCTTTTTTTACACGAAATTGGATTTTTAATTAATTTAAGAAAATATATGCGTCACATATTAAATAAAACATGCAATGTAAGTGAGGTCTTGTGACAGTGTGGAATTGTACTTTTATCTTTACATTGTGTATACTATTTTCATTTAGTATTTTTAAGAAATAGCAGGAAGTAACCAGTATACTGTGCATTAACCAGTATAAGCTAGCATTCCATTGGGACCACAGACTTGATCTCCAAAATCTTGTGCAAATAAATAACTTCAAGTGAACTCCTATGAAATCTTGCTTTTATCTAGTAGTGGAATCTGTTTTTAAAATGGAATGAACCATCATTTAAGATGTTGACAGATTTAACAGTCTGTCAATCTGTCAACATCTGAAATCAAGGTTCATTCAACCATTCTGAAAACAGATTCACAATTATAAGAAAAAGAAAATTTCTTTAAAAGAAGTGCTCTGTAAGTTTTTTTTTTTTTTATAAACCAGTGCAGATTTAGCTGTGTGTTGTATTTCAGATCCTGGTCTGGGTGTATATTGTAATAATATGATGTTTTCTCAGATCTTTGAAATGATGGATGCTAAAGCCCGGCAGGACTGCATTAAAGAGATCGACTTGTTAAGGGTTAGTTGCATGTGTTTTTGAACTTATGCATGTGTGTGCATACGTGACCTTTTGTGATATTTTATATTCATTTTGTAATTGCAGCAACTAAACCATCCAAATGTCATAAAGTATCTGGCCTCATTTATTGAAGACAACGAGCTAAATATTGTTCTGGAGTTAGCAGGCGCTGGTGACCTGTCCCAGATGATTAAGGTCAGTCTTACCTGACACATTAAATGGCCAAATAGTTTTTGGGATCCAATTACTTGGGTTAAAAATTGTATGTGCATGTGTCCGTGTTATTTTAAAGGGGTCCTAATGTGGGTTTTTTTACGTTCAACTTTCCTTAGTGTTGCTGTTTAAGCTTGAAAAAGATCTGCAAAGTTACAAAGCAGGAGTTATTCTCTATATCAGTGTCACTGTTTCTGAAACGAGGGCAAGGCCTTTTTATGTGCACTTGTGGTCTTGTAGACTATATGGCTGTGGTGTGTGCGCGTGTCTGTTATTTCCACAAGACCGTAGGTTATCCCATTTGACATTTTAGGTTTCAGAAATGTAACTTCAATGCTAAGCCCGAAAGGAAGCGAGCTCGCGGCAGACTTCTACCCGCGTCCCGTCATGAAAGTGTGGACTCGGAAGAAGATTGCGAGTGTTTAGGGTTTCATTTGGGACAGGGCCTTGGTAGTGTGTAGTAGTGTTGTTTCCCGACACATCCATAATCATTAGGCTTCTGTTGCCAGTGCTTTGTGGCAAGCTTCACGTGTGCTGAGCGTGAGGCATATATCCCGCCCCGCGCCCCCAGTAGCCTATTTGATTTAATTCACTTTTAACATAGCATTTTTCACAATAAATATCGTTTCAAAGCAGCTTTACAGAAAATGCATGTTTCTAAATGACAATTTAGAGTGATGATCTGTTATTATCAGATGTGACAGTGTAATGCATTTCAATTAATTTTCATTCAGTTTCATTAACATTAAACATTAAGGTAAGGCAGAAACAATGAGCTCATTGAAGTAAAGAAAACATGTTGTTAAATGATTAGGAACCGAAGTGTGAAAAAGTCAACAACTGAAAAATAAAATAAAAATGTAGGTAATATTATATTGATAAATCTGGTTACATAATATTGGTATCAAAAAAAGGTATCGTTCAGGAACCGGTATCAAAGTCAAGGTATCGGTATCAAACATTTTGTTACGAATACTCAGCCCTAGTTATGGTAAAGGGCGTGACATTTCTGAAATGTTTGAAAACGGTTGACCAATTACAATACACTAATCCAGCCAACCAGTCAAAATTGAGCTTTTCAGAAAGAGGGACAGGAACTAAACAGAGCGTTACTGACAGATTGGGAAGAGAGGTTCTGCAATAATGTAAAATATGTGTAAAATCATGATATTTGAATATTCAAGCATTAAAACCTATTCTAGTAGACCTCAAAAACTAAATCTAAAGAAGTCCATAAATAGGTCCCCTTTCGTACCATTGATGCACTTTTATAGTTTTTGTTAATATTTTTAATTCGATTTCATTTTCATATTTTCTGTTTTCATTTGATATTTTTTTTAATTTTAGTAATTTTTTGTGTTTTTGACATTTCTATTAGTTTGTTGGTTTTTTAATGTCTATATTGTTTTTATTACATTTTATTGTATTTATTAAGGATGCACTGAAATTTACATTACTTATTTTACACTAGGTTTCTTCATATGATTGAATTATTATTCGACTTTTTAATGAAATTCAATCATTTTAATAATGCTTAATTTCAAAAATCCAATCAAATAAAATAACCGCACTTTTATTAAAAAGTAACACTAAAATTGGACAGAAAATATATGAATATTAAATATCAATACATTATTCTTTATTAAATTTAGTGAAACCTGAGTGCTGAACAATCATTTCCAGCGGCCGAAATTTCAGTGTATCCCTATTATCTATTTTTACTTATTTTAGTACTTCAACTTAAATTTAGGCAACATTCATTTAAATTATTAATATTATTTTAAATTTATGCTTAATTTGATAATTTGATGAAAATGTGAAAAAGCTTTAGCTAACGATAATAACCCTGGCATGTGTGTTAGTATTTTATGAAGAAGCGGAGGTTGATTCCCGAGCGAACGATATGGAAGTATTTTGTGCAGCTCTGCAGCGCACTGGAACACATGCACTCCCGCAGAGTCATGCATCGAGGTAAACACACACACACACTCTTTCTAAAAGAGACACGCATGGTTTCATTCATTCATGTGCCCCTATTTATTTTGTACTCCTGTAAACAATGTTTGTTTTCCAGATATAAAACCAGCCAACGTCTTCATCACAGCAACTGGAGAGGTCAAACTCGGTGACCTTGGACTAGGCCGATACTTTAGCTCCAAAACCACTGCTGCACATTCTCTTGGTACCACAGACCATCTACGCAAACACACTGAATGAAATTACAGAACCAGTCCAGACAATACAATATACTCCAAATACACAAATGTGCTTATTGTGTATCCGTGTCATTTCCAGTTGGAACTCCATATTACATGTCTCCCGAGAGGATTCATGAGAACGGATACAATTTCAAATCAGACATCTGGTCCTTGGGCTGCTTGCTCTATGAGGTACACATCTGACACATTTGCATTATATACGCATATACACACACATCACTTATCAGTGTTTCCCACAGAGCTAGATCTATTTGTGGTGGTGTGGGGTTTTGTTACGAATGGAGGAGGGTTGTTTGTGCCATAGGGGCCTATATGTATTGTAAGCATGTTACTAATTAGTGACTGTGTCCTCACGTATCTGAAGCTTTCGAAGCGTGTGTCGAGTAATCCGGGATGATTTCTGTGAAGCGCGATGCGAGGCTTGTGTCGGTGACGATATGTGGTGACGTTCGAAGCCTTGCGAGCTGGCTGTACCACGTTACTGCTTCAGTAAGTGGTTGGCAGTTTGGCGGCTATTTGAAATAAGGGCCAGAAAATGCAATGGATTCTTTCACACTTTTCATTTTGAAACATTAGTGCTGTCAATTGGAATTATTCATCAAAGTAATTAATCAAAAAATAAAATAATCCTGATTGATACCTTCCTGATTGATACCATCCTGGTATGTACTATGCTGAATTATACAACATGGGCTCTCAAGTTTTGAAGAAAGGCAGCAGGAGTAGAGAATCACGTGAACAATTTTAGGATATAATTTTTTCTTTTTTGCATTAAATCTTACCCAGATACAATAATACTATTTCTGATTGGCTATTGTGTAGTACTTTTTCTTTTCATTGGCTGATAAGTGGCAGGCTTAACTGCAGAACTCCAGGACAGCGCTTGATTCCTGCCGTATATGCGCTGCCGCTGCGGCAAATTAATATATTATAAACAGTTTTTACACGAGATAAATACAAAAGACCGAAACGAGTGACTGTGACAATCAATGCGTGACACTTCTTGCAGTGTGATGAATGGTATATGTACTTCCATCCAACCACAATCAAATACACTCTAATAGCGCGATTTATCTGGATAGTTTTTTTTTACGATGTCAAGCAGAAATAAAAACAAATCGAAATGCCATAACAGTAGGCTATTTATTAAAATGTAAAGAGTAGAAAGTAGCCTACAGATAATTGCGTGAATAGCCGTAAGGAGTAGAAGTAAAAAATCGGCTGAAAATAATTACTCCAGTGCTAAATACGTTAGATACCAAAATGTATATTTGGCAGATACGAGACGGAGTTATTCTATTAAATTCATAAAAGACCAAATACAGGAATACTGGCTTCTAAACCTCAAGAAATGCCATAATCAAGACCTCGGAGCAGAAATAGCTAAGTGAGAAACACCTCACGTGCTGCTCACAGTATGTCTTTCCATGCTATTAAAGCTTGGATAACACACTTAGGCCTACATCTCTTATCAGTAATAATATAATATGGTGGCTCTGTATATATTTAACTGATCTACGTCCGTTGCCATGATTTTTGAATGACTGATCGCAAGAGGAAAAATGACGTTACTTAGAAATTGCGCAAATCTGTGGTGGAAACGCGACAGCATTTAACATAGACTAACTTTTTATAGTGTTCATTATACTGACCATTCAACTTCGGATTGATTCTGGAGGAATAAGCACCGGCAAGAATCCGACCTCCAACGCATGATCATATTTTGATTCATAATCGTGCTCAAAGAGGAGGGGCTATTCGCGCTCTCCGTTGTCAGTTTGTATGAGTGGGAGGGGAAGGAGCGCGCAGCTCAACAATAAAATCAAAACCTGAAAATCAATGCGTGGCGGTCAGTGTTGATATTGTGGCGGGCCGCCACAAATTAATGAATGTATGGGAAACCCTGCTTATACTCACCCAGGCTGCTGTGATATTGTGAAATATTATTAGAATTTAAAAGAACTGTTTTCTATTTTAATATTGTAAAATGCACTTTATTACTGTGACGCAAAGCTGAATTTTTCAGCATCATTACTCCAGTCTTCAGTAGGGCATGTACATATATATCGGCCACCATATTCGGTGGCCGATATATGTATTATAATCGATATATATATTTTGCATTTTTGGTGGATTGTTTAGAAGTTAGTTCATAGTTTCCCAATAAAATCCAGTACAAGCTGTTGCATACTAATGATTACCATAAAGAAATCATGTTTATTTGTCCCTTAATTTAAATAAATTAATACAAATATGATGGTTTACACTAATGCACTTGCAATCATAGTCTATCTATAGGGCAAGACATTGCACCAGATAAAATGTTGAAATGCACACTTTTTTTTCAAAGTGTAACCACAGTGGTTAACATGAAACTAGTGTGATAGTGATAGTCAAATAGAAAGCATGGATAGAAAGTTTCTAACAATACGAGCAAAGACACTAAGGGTTGTAATGTTTTGCTTTAAAGGATGTCATGAATGATATTTCTGTCTCTGTCAGATGGCAGCTTTGCACAGCCCCTTCTACAGTGACAAGATGAACCTGCTCTCATTGTGTCAAAAGATCGAACAGTGTGATTACCCACCTCTCCCATCAGAGCACTACTCCCAGAAGGTATGACACACACATTTAGAATGCGGTTTTCCATTTCACTGCGCTTTCTTTTCCATTGTTTTTCGATGTAAACAGATTGATATCTTTAACCGTTGCGCTCGAGTCTTGCATTTTTCTGCAGCGTTTTACGCACGCAATTTCTAAAAACACAGCGCTCAAGTTCAAACTCGCACAATGCCCTAATATTGGGTGAAATTTTAATTGGAGCTATTTATTTTTGTCATCGCATTATTAGTGCTGAATGAAATAGTTGTAAAAGGGTTAAGTGATCCTTCAGAAATAGTTCTAATTTTGTGATAATTGCATTAATGGGAAATTGAACAGATGTACCTAATGATCCTTTAGGTGCGTGTATAATGTATGCATTTTCAGATATGTGAACATCTCTTGTAAACTACACACCTTTATGTGTTTCAGCTCAGAGATCTGGTCAGCATGTGTATCAACCCAGATCCAGGCCAGCGGCCCGACATCAGCTTCGTCCTGCAGTTCGCCACCCAGATGGAAAGGTGGACGGCCAGCACCTGATGCAAACACACACACACACCTTCAGCCAGGAGAACCATTGCGCAAACCTGTGATCTATGCTCTCTCAATCCAACTGATCAAGATATAGAAATATCTAGAAATGAGTAAAGAGAGAATGCCATCAGTGAGTTTCAAGCTGAGCATTTCTCTAGATTTGTATTGAAAGGAATGCCGATATATATTCTGTTGTGCCTTCGAATGATGTTTCAGTGCTGTATGCTGATTGGTTTAGAGAAAGTTGGTTAGGTCAGGTGACACAGTGCCTCATGTTGATGATGTCAAAGCAAGGTGGTTCTATTTATATCCATTTTTCTGTAGGCCTATTACATAAAAACATACAACAAGCCTTACAGTTGAGTTACTTATCGCTCTTTATGTTTCTAAAACGTTTCGCATACATACGCACACAATTGTTAAGTGTTTTCCTGAGGAAACACTAGTTTGTGAGATCTTGTTCTCTGGTCAAATATCTACCATGTGAAAGTGTTAATTATATTCATTGTTCCAAAGAGGTCATTTTTAAGGAATTTTGAAACATTTTCTCATGTTAAAATGTGTAATAAACAATACAATTTTACTTTTGACTTTGTGACAGCATTGTTTTGAAAGTGTTTTAAAGACTTTATTAAACAATAAATTAGGAACTGACGACTCATATTATTTCAGGCCCCCTGGTGATAAGCAAATGTATTTGTTAACTGATATCATTTGTCAAATAAAACATAATACAAAAGTTGACCTCTAGCTAACTAAGAGTTAGCTGCTAAAGGGATTGTTCACTTTGAAATAAATTTTTGATATGTTTTAGCTTACCTCAAGGGTATCCAAGATGTAGGTGTCTTTGTTTCCACAGTATTTTCAACTTTGACATTTTTCGGTCAAACTGTTCTTTTCTGTCAGTCATACAATGGAGGTTAAAGGGGTCCACGTCAAAGAGCATGCAGAGAAGTCAAAATTAAACATGATTTAAAGACATGAAACGAGCGGTTTGAGTGAGAAAACGAACAGTCTTTATATAGTGTTTACCTCGTGTAATCGCAGTCACGTCCAGGTAATCTGAATCAGTTGTCCAATGTTCAAACTGCCCACCAATTCGCCGGAAGCGTGACGTCACTTCTTGTTTACACAGAGATTTCGGAAGTTTTACCTTTCACTGTGAAGATCTAAACATATTTATATATACAGGAAATCGCAATAGAAGACGATATAAATATGTTTAGTGAAAGGTAAAATTTCCGAAATCTCCGTGTAAATATTGAATGATGTACACACGCAAGCGAGCACTTCCGGCGGAATATTGAACATGATTCAGTTCGGTTCAGTTGGACGTTGCACAACTGATTCAGATCACGTGGGCGTGACTGCGATTACACGAGGTTTTTTACAGTCTATAAGTAAAAACGAGCAAATAAATCATACAAATCAAACTTTAACTCGGGCAATACAAGCATTTATTTGCATTTTAACAACCCCTGACTCATTTAAGCTACTGTGTTTTGAGCGAATCTTAACGACTTGAAGACTATATTCACTTATGGAGCATGAAGTGTGTACAGTGTTCAGGGTTAGCCCTTTTTTTCTTTTATCAATACTTTTATTTATTAAAGTCACATTAAATTGACCAAAAGTGACAGTAGACATTTATAATGTTACAAAAAAAATTTGTGGAATAAATGTTGAACTTGATGAAAAATGTGTTGCGCTTTCACAAAAATATGTTTTCAACATTGACAAAAATAAATGTTTCTTGAGCAACAAATCAATATATCAGAATGATTTCTGAAGGATCATGTGAAACTGAAAGTGAAGCTGAAAAATTAGCTTTGATCACAGGAATAAAATATATAAATGGAAAACAGCTAATTCATAGTGTAATAATATTTCACAATATTACAGTTTTTACATTATGCATCAAATAAATGCAGCCTTGGTGAGCAGAAGAGATGACTTTCAAAAGTATTTAAATTTTTTTAACCTGAACATTTGACTCATTATTAAATTAGACCGCCATACTATGCGAACATGCAAAATAAGGAGTTATCGGAAATAAAAGATACCTCAATAAATTGGTATGCTTTTTTAATAAAACAATGGTACAGCAAGAGATGCATAAAAAATATTAATAATAATAAAGGAACACAAACTTTAACTCACAACTTCTTTTATTGGAAATAATGAAAAATGACTAAATCACCACATAATAGTTGGGGGAAACAAACAGATCAAAGTGTGGTGGATTGCATCTCCTCAGGAGGTGTCCATAGTGTGCACACTTTCCTCTACCACCTCTAGGTTCAGAGGAGTCACAGCCTTCGTCAGAACCGCGGTGGTTCCATGCTTGTACTTGTAGCTTCCGGTTCTGTGAGGAGAACACAAAAAAAAAAACAGAAGAATTAAAACAAATAAAGATGCTGCTCCTGCAGAGAAACTAAGACTAAACACACATCTCTAATCAGGACTGAAACACTGCACTTTTTTCACATGACAAAACTGACCCAAACGGAGACTGGTTAAATACATTTTAAAAAGTATAAGATGTTAGCAGAAGATTGTAAGAGAAAAATCAGCAAACAGCTTGTCGGTTTAAACATCTATGCTTCAAACTCACACTTGGTTAGTCAAACACATGCAGGTTACAATTACATCTAGACGTGGGCAATTTGTTTTAACACACGGTTACTCACACAGGACGTCCATCAAGCTTATCCTCCCTTAAAATGGAACAGTGAAGCATGAGCCATTGATTTAGTAAATCCTCTGATTAGTATCATGCACAAATGATGTGGCTTTCATCAACAGACTGTTTAAGGGATCATTTACTCAAAAACGTTGTTCCAACCTCATTATACTTGTTCGTCTTCAGAACATAATTAAAGATCATTAAAAAAAAAAATTCTGTCCCTCAATTGAACCACAAGAACCGCAAGAACCAATGAGGTTTGTTCTCGCTCGTCACACAAGTACAGCTGAGCTGCTGTTTATGTTCACTGATCAATGTTTAAATGTGAATAAAATCCTAAATTAAATCTGTACATCATAGAAAGTGATGAAGTCTCTTCAGAAGACAAAGATTAAACTGCTCAATTCATGCGGATGTTATTTCTCATCTCCATTAATATATCTAGTAGCCTAGTAAAGCTAATGCAAAGGCTAGAAATCAATTAATCATTTGCTGATCCGTCCTCATCATCATGGAGAGCGCAGTTCATGGTTGCATAGCAACCACAGATGCCACGCCACAACCTTTGTCAGGGTTTTTTTTTTTTAAAGCATACATTGAGATGCCACATTAATTAACTACACAGATTTCATCATTGCCTCAATGCTAGCAAATTGCATGCTGCCATGCAACACGCGTGACTGCAATAGGTTTAGATGTGTGATGTTGGCTGCTCACCTGACACCCTTCTTGTTGGCCACGTCATGAGGTCTCAGGTAGTCCACCTGCCCCTTGGTGATCACACACAGGTCAATGTTGCTTCCTGAGCCCAGGTCATTAAAGATACCAGCCGCTATTGCATCCCGCACCAGAAGCTTGGCCTCATCCTCCTGATCCACACAACCACAATCATTAACATGATACAGTGTTCTCACATTTTTACCAATTTACATGTGCTTCCATTCGTTCATAATTACTAGATAATCATATTGCATTCACAAAAACTATTTACAAATGACATTTCAAACCCAAAATGACTAAGATTCTAAGGTTTATTAAGATAAATTACCATGATTTTTCCATAATCCTCTGAAATTGGAAGTTTAATAACTTTAGGAACCCTGAATATACACACTATTGTCCAAAGAAGTTTGAGGTGGATAAGATTTTTGGGGTTGGATGCATAAAAAAAGAAACCAGGAATGCTAAAACTCCTGTTATGCAAAGCTGAATTGTCAGCACCATTACTACAATCCTAATTTTTATTGCCAAATATTTTTGAAGAAACCATGATTAAATAAATAAGGATTCTTTAATGAATAGAAAGTTCAAAAGAGCATCTATTTTGTAACATTATAAATGCCTTTACTGTCACTTTGGATAAATTTAAAGTGCCTTTTCTAGATAAAAGTATAATTTCATTATTTTTAAACTTAACTTGAACATTAGTGTAGACCTCAGTACAAAAGAGTGAGAAAGAGAGAGGGTGCACACGAGAGAGGGTTACCTCCATGTTGGGCCTGTAGCGATCCTCAAAGACTGCCATTGCTGCCAGAGATCCAGAACCTGATGGGACAAAAACATGCTGATGTTACAATTGAGAAAGTCAATCAATAGAATCATCTTCTGCATTAACATATTCACTGAAGGCTGTCATGTTTTCATAGAAGTCACAACTTGCTTATCAGAGACACAATATCGCCCCCTTTTGGTGGAAGAGGATGAGAATTAATGCAAGTACTGTATTGTTCTGAATATAAGACAATGCTTTTTTTCTTTCAAATACATAAATAAAATGGGGTCTTCTTATATTCAGGGTCTATAAACTTTTACATGTCAATAATACACCCACGACAAAAGGGAGTGCCAAATACATGTAAATACGAGTCAAACATCAATACATGTCAGTAATACATGTTCTCATTAAGCAGCCAAGAAATACTATGTCAGAGTGCATTGTTAGAAGAGTCAGTAGCGAGTCCAAAAAGACAGCCTTAAAAATGCTAACAATAAAAGAAAAGCCTGCTGCTGTCGTAAAAATGGCCGCTTCGAAGAAACTAACAGGCAAGTACGTAGCCGAAAAAGAAATAAGGGGCTGTCCATAACCAGAGCCGTCATCCATCTGAAGGCACTGGAAATCGCCAAAGAGCTGAACATACCCGCCAGCCAGGCCCATCATTTCTTATTTCGGCTACGTACTTGACCCTCAATATCCTCGTAGCGGATGCTTTGATGCAGCGTAATGTATTAGCTCATGGACTCCGGCATCAGGGACAAACTGCTGTCTTTTTAACGCTATTTGATCAGCCTAAGGAAAAAACATTCATATTCCCCTGTATCGCATAGGTAATGTGTCAAAAATCTTGTCACTGTACGTACCCAGCATCGGTCACTGTACATAAAAAAGGTCATAATGAGATCTACTAAATGAGATCTTCAGGTTATTGTAATAGTAGCTTTGATATGCAATCATATAATTTTATGCAATATGAAAATTATTTTCAAATAAAGTATTTTCTTTAAAGAGTAACTAAACCCTAAACCAACTTTTTTTAGTTAATGATCTGTAAGAATGGATCTTTATTAATACCAGTCACTAATTTGCGTAACTTTTTTGACATTTGTGTATAAAGCGTTTTATTTCTACAATATATGGTGTAAAAACATATGGAATTGCGAGTATTGAAAATGATCAGATTAGAGTGTTTTAGCATCTATTTCATCCCCTCTATCTTTGCTGGGGTCAGCCCACTTTTTCAGCATTTTTAAATATTGCCAATGGGTGGAGTCAGGCTCTGACCAGGGGTTTAGATACCCTTTAAAAGACAAGACTTGGTGTGCAAAAAGTACATATTGAAAAGGGGGGGGGTCGTCTTATATTGGGAACAATGTGTGTCAGGCTATAGACAGGTTACGGGGTATGTTTGTGTAACTCACCCATTGTGACATAGGGCAGTTTGTCTGTTGATCCGTGAGGATAGATGCTGTACAAGTGTGGACCGTTGCAGTCAACCCCTCCGAGAACCAACGCAGCACCAATATAACCCTGATACCTGCATACATAAACACATGGAGACTAGTCAGAAACACTACCAGTCAAACATTTAGAATAGATACGTTTTTTTTTTACAATTTCAGGTATCCTTAACGAATAAAACTAATAATTTTGTTAACCTCTATACAATTTGAGTTGTAATGTCTCATGGTTTCCACAAAAATGTTAAGCAACACAACTGTTTTTAATATTCTTCTAGAGCATAAAATCAGCATATTACAATGATTTCTGAAGGATCATTCAGACTAGAGAAATAATGCTAAAAAATCAGATTTGCATCACAGTAATAAATTACATCTTAAATAATAAAAATAAAAAACATTTCTTACAATATTATATCGGATTCTCATCTGAGGGCGTCATATACTGACGCTTTTGACAATGCATATACATCCAACGCACATGGCACCCTTTAGCGTCAATATAACATGCTTCGGTTATGGGTAGGTTTAGGTCTGGGGTAGTGTTAGGGTTAGACCACAAGGAGGCGCCTTATGGCCCATACATATCTGCGTCTCATATTGACGCTAAAGGGTGCCATGTGTGTTGGATGTCTATACGCATTGGCAAAAGCGTCAGTATATAACGCCTTGGGATGAGAACGGGCTGAATATTACTGTTTTCTTTGTATTTTGATTGAATAAATGCAGCTTTAATCAGAGCATAAGACACTTCTTTAAAAACATGCAAAAACCTTAATTTATTATTGTAATTTTTTTGGTGGTAGGTAGCACATCACATAGCGCTGTGATGATTAATTACCTGAAGAGCATCTGTTTGAGCATGCGGTTTGCGGTGGCGACACGCGGACACGGCCGGTGGAGAGAGCATGGAGCTCCAGATTAGAGGAGATGATTTGTGTGGTCATCTCAGTGTCTGCTGCGGTACCGGCTCCACAACAACTACACAACAGAAGAGAGAGAGGACATCAGAACAATGTCATTTGATACCAGAGATTGTTAATCACAAAGATGCGAGTTGTCTGTAATGATGTGTTTGTACTCACTAGATGTTGGGAGAGATGTAGTGAATTTTAGAGCAGTTCTTATCAGCCACAATCATTCCTTCAGTGGCACGAGTGTCCGCACCTAAAACAACACCATCCTGAAGAGAGAGGGAAGAATTTTGTGAGGCAATCTTTCTTGTATGTCATCGTTTTTGACAGATTTGAGGATATGAAGTCAAACCCTTTCTTTTTTACAATTAAATCTCATGCTCTATAGCTTACCTTGAAAACGACGCCACAAATGGTGGTTCCGGTTTTACGAGCAGCAGGAGAGCTGAACCCCAGCTTAGTGATGTCTGCGTCCAAAAGGGCATTTCTAAAACAAACACTGCAGCAACGTTTTTCCTAAACATTTTATTTTTATTCAGCCATTTATAATTAAACTCTGCTCCTATATGAGCTTACATAAGATGCTACATTAACATAATAAATGTGGAAAACCACTGGTTTGACCAATCAGCACAGAGTTGTACTATGGTTTTGAACAGCATGTCAATAACAGATTTAGCCTCAAACCTTAGTTCTACTGACGACTAGTGGACACTTTATACACTTTTAACTATCCCCACTGATTTGTGGTTAATAGACAAATATTCACATTTATAAAGAAATAACTAAATTAAAGTAAGGAGATTTATTAGCGGGTTAACAGAACGTAAAAATGACATCGCCATTAATGTTACAGGCTTCGTCTAACGTTATAACGTTACAAAAATGTTCAGTCATGCTGTGTAGCTTAATGTTTTTGTAATCAAAAACAGATCGCAATATGATGTATATGACGAATTAAAGTGACTTTTGTTTTTCAAAACGAATACATTTCAAGCTAATTCAGTTTAAAATGTACTTGACGTAAGTTACTACATTTACTATTAGCGCATAAACGAAGCCCACCAATAACAACAAAATGTCAACAATAAAAAAACCCACCGTAACATTAGAAAAATAATTCTAAATGTTATATATATATCGTGTAATGTATTTTAATGTGGATTTCATTAGATAAACCCGTTATTCAAATGAGTTTGAGTAAATTCTCCTGAGTCATTCACGCAGGCCGTGTCTCAACCGATCTGTAAAATGACTTTAAAACCCACTCAAACTCTTTGTTATTACACCGAATCCATAAAATAAAAAAATAACCCACTTCAATGGCTTAATTCCTCTTAATATAGAGGGATAAATCTCACCTCTTGCAGTTTTCGAAACTGAAACCTCCAGGATGATACTGGCACACTGAGACGGTCGCCATGATTCTGCGGTCCAGCTTCCGGGAAGCGCGAGACTTGTTTCCCCTCTGTGTTACACAGTAGAGCTTCCGCGCTTTACGTCATTTCTATAGAATAAGGGCAGTGGGAACCTATAGAGCAGGAACGTATACAGTGTAACACATGTTTCTTCCCTATTTTACTGTCCATGCCTGCCATACATAGAGATCAAAGATTCACATTCTAGAAACAGTTTACATTAAAATGAAGTGTTTACAACCAACTAATTATTATATGTATATAATATAGACTGTGTAATAATTAGACTATATATATTGTCTAGTGTAGACATTTTTAAACTTTATAAATTATGAAAATATAATATAATGAACAGGATGGAAAACTAGCTTTGATATTTCATATTGACTAAGTAAAATAAAACTGATGACAAGAAGAAAAACTGATTACTGTTGATTATCAAATGTTTTTATTTTATAAGCTTGTTCAGCACTCAAGTACATGCAAAAATCTACCAACATCTGTAAATGTCAAGACATGATGAACCTATTACAGGAATGACCTGTAGCACAAGGTTTAGAAGGATGAAACGGTTTCACAGACAGGGCTTATTGAGCCAGGATTAGACCTTAGTTCAATTAGGACATTTAAGTAGCTTTTATAAACATGCCTTAAAAACATTAGTCTACTTGTATGAATCTTGGCAAAGCAATGGCACTGATATTGTAAGATGGAAATGCAAGCTACTTTTAGTTAACCGCTCAAAATTGCATTTTAGTCTGAGACTAGGCTTAAATGTTTTATTCTGCTGAACACAAAAGACTATATTTTGAAGAATTTCGGTGACCAAACAGTTGATGGACCTATTCCATATGGGGAATATTTAGGAAGTCAATCTGTTTTAGTCGCAGACATCCTTCAAAATATCTTCTTTTGTGTTCAGTAGAAGACAGAAATACAGGTTTGAAACAACTCGATGGCGAGTAAATCATGACAGAATTTTGATTTTTGAACTATCCCTTGAAACCAGACATCAGTGTTCAGTTTTAAATCTGGCCACTAAGAGGCAGTATGCACTCAGATCTTACTCTTACTCAAACTTGCCCATGCTCTAAGGCCTGGCTTCACAGACAGGGTTTAGATTAAGCCAGGATTAGACTTTAGTTCAATTTGGACATTACTTATGTGCGATAATACATTGACAACACGTTGCTTTCAGTTAAAACGGCTTATTAAACATGCATTTTATTCTGGGACTAGTTTAAGCCTTGTCGATTGGGTTTTATTTACTTTTTAATAATATTAATTGGTCGTATAATGAGATCTAATATATGTTGTTAGTGCCATGAATTTTTACGTGAATTCATTTATTTTATTTATCCTTTATTCCAGGATAGTCCCATTGAGTCCTCTTTTCCAGTGAGTCCTGGCCAAAATGGCTGCACAAAAAGTTTCACATACAAACGTAAAACTCAAAATCGTATATCATAGGCTATAGTTTTTCCTCCTCATCAAAACCGATTATGTTTATCAGTGGTTGTATATCAAGCAGGGACACGTTTTGCGTGCATTTTGTTATGTGATTTCACCGGAATTAATTGACAGTATACGCAATGGATTGAAGCGTGAAACAAGTGAAGTCACAAGAGAACACTGTATCCAGCGGTGCGCCACTGACCACGAGCAGTTGATCACTTAAGTTAACAAACACTGACCACTTTGAGGCATAGACGCCTAGTAGACGGTGCTCTGGCCTGCTTTATGGTGTTCAGCGCTTCCCCGGGGAGGTTTGTGGGTACACGTTGATGGCCCATGTGTACAGGGCCCACCATTCCGGATGAGGATGCCAAATTGAGTCCTTGGCCTGAGAGAGGAGATCTTTCCTCGTCGGACTTGGCCATGGGGCAATGTTCGTCAGCCGCTTTAGGACTGGGAACCATTCCTAGTTTGTCTAGAACGGAGCCACAAGGAGCACAGGGCATTTGGTTTCCCTAATTCATTCCAGCACTTGAGGCAGGAGCGAGACTGGGGAAAAACATAGAGCGGGCAGCTGGGCCAGACGTGGGCCAGTGCATCCTTGCTCTTTGAGAAGAATTTTGGGCAGTGTGCGTTCTCCTGGGACGCGAATAGGTCCACCTGTGCTCTGCCGAAATTCTCCCACAGCAGGAGGATTGTCTGTGGGTGCAGAGACCATTTCCCCTGCTGGTCCATTGTTTCTGGACAGTCTGTCTGGCCCCAAATTCTGGGAGTCAGGCACGCATGCTGCTCTAAGTGCAGATTGTGCAGACCCCAGACCAGAATGCGTTCTGTCAGTCTGAAAAGGTTTTGAGACTTGTCGCCTCCCTGGCGATTTATAGAGGATACCACCGTCAAGTTATCCGAGCGGACTAAGACGTGGTAGCCCCTTATTCGGGGACGGAAGCGCCTCAGCGCATTGATGACTGCCAACATTTCCAGACAGTTTATATATGAAGGAGCTTTTCTCATTCTGACCATTGACCAGAGAAAAGTCTGCCACCGTGCAACGCTCCCAATCCCAAGATGGAGGTGTCCATGGACACCACCTGCACACTCAAGGAAGTCCCCAGGTTTACACCAGACTGGTACCAGTCGGTCACTCTCCAAGGTTTCAGGGCTGTGACACATTCCTGATTGACCCTGAGGCGAAGCAGACTGAGAAGCCCAAGCTCGAGGTGGTACTCGCGCTTTGAGCCAAAACTGCAGCGGGTGCATATAGGATTTCGTAAGGATTACATGAAACCATGAATGTCTATTCTACGTTTTGGCGACAGCTACGCTGTCATAGACAGCGAGTTCAGCTCTGTGCCCAGGAAAATTATTTTCTGATTGGGGACAGTGAGCTTTTCGCCCAATTGACTGTGAGACCCAGTTTCTCAAGGTGTACCAGTAACACAGTCCTGTGTTCTATGAGCTCTGCCTGAGATCGAGCTAGAATCAGCCATTGTCCAAGAATCAGCCATTGTCCAAGAATCAGCCATCGTCCAAGAATCAGCCATCGTCCAAGAATCAGCCATCATCCAAGAATCAGCCATCGTCCAAGATTCAGCCATCGTCCAAGAATCAGCCATCGTCCAAGAATCAGCCATCGTCCAAGAATCAGCCATCGTCCAAGAATCAGCCATCGTCCGAAGAATCAGCCATCGATCCAAGATTCAGCCATCGTCCAAGAATCAGCCATCGTCCAAGAATCAGCCATTGTCCAAGAACCAGCCATCGTCCAAGAATCAGCCATCGTCCAAGAATCAGCCATCGTCCAAGAATCAGCCATCGTCCAAGAATCAGCCATCGTCCAAGAATCAGCCATCGTCCAAGAATCAGCCATCGTCCAAGAATCAGCCATCGTCCAAGAATCAGCCATCGTCCAAGAATCAGCCATCTTCCAAGAATCAGCCATCGTTCGAAGAATCAGCCATCGTCCAAGAATCAGCCATCGTCCAAGAATCAGCCATCGTCCAAGAATCAGCCATTGATCCAAGAATCAGCCATCGTCCGAGATTCAGCCATCGATCCAAGAATCAGCCATCGTCCAAGAATCAGCCATCTTCCAAGAATCAGCCATCGTCCAAGAATCAGCCATCGTCCAAGAATCAGCCATCGTCCAAGAATCAGCCATCATCCAAGAATCAGCCATCGTCCAAGAATCAGCCATCGTCCAAGAATCAGCCATCGTCCAAAGAATCAGCCATCGTCCAAGAATCAGCCATCGTCCAAGAATCAGCCATCGTCCAAGAATCAGCCATCGTCCAAGAATCAGCCATCGTCCAAGAATCAGCCATCGTCCAAGAATCAGCCATTGATCGAGAATCAGCCATCGATCCAAGATTCAGCCATCGTCCAAGAATCAGCCATCGTCGCAAGAATCAGCCATCGTCCAAGAATCAGCCATTGTCCAAGAATCAGCCATCGTCCAAGAATCAGCCATCGTCTGAAGAATCAGCCATCGTCCAAGAGTCAGCCATCGTCCAAGATTCAGCCATCGTCCAAGATTCAGCCATCGTCCAAGAATCAGCAGTCATCGTCCAAGAATCAGCCATCGTCCAAGTAGTTCAAAACTTGCATGCCCTATAGTTTCAGGGGTGCGAGCGCCACATCCATGCATATCGTAAATGTAAGGGGTGTAAGAGACAGGCCGAATGATAGGACTGTGTGTTGATATGCCTGGCCCTCGAAGGCGAATCTCAAAAATCGCCTGTGATGTGATGCTATTTGTATCTGGAAATAAATGTCCTTCAGATCTATTGACAAACCAGTCCCCTTGGCAAATCTGCATGAGGATTTTCTTGGTTGTAAGGATCTCACTCAGGATCCAGCGATGCGTGCGCTTCGCTGAAGAGATGAAAATCAGCCCATTGAGCTATATTTATAGGGCTGGGCCACGCTGAGCTTCGGACCGTCACCAAAGGGACGTTTTCGATAGGCTGCTGCAGTTGCCGCAGGACAGCCAATAGGCACGCTGAAGCCGCTTTGCCACGTGTTTTGCAATGATTCAAAATTAAGGATAATTTTTTGGCTACAATAGCTCGAGAAAAAGAGGTTTTCCCCTAGCGTAAGATATTACACAGTACGAGAGAACCTCTCATTAGAGAACAACACATTTCAGCGCTATATCACCTCTTATTAACGAACGAAACGAATGCTTTGTTAATAACTGGGGGTGTTTTATTTGTATTGGTACATCCTTGTCACAAGATCTTTCAAAAATGGTGGAGACAATATTGACCTGGGCAAAAAGTGGTGGGGACATGTCCCACCCGCAGATTACGTCTTTGAAGATAGCCTATATTTAGTCTTTCCTTGAACTCTTTAGAGAACACAAAATGCAGGCAGGCTTTATTAAAAATAATTGATTTTGTAAAACTTTGTCACTGTAGGCTATGACTTGGTGCTCAATAATCATTTCTCCAGCCATTAGTTGAGACTTCGACGAATCTTTGGAAACAGCAACCGGGAAAAAAAAAGACAAAAGAAAAACTTTCCCTCGATAGAGAATTGAATACAACAAAAAGAAATAAGCACAAAAGACTTCAATATAAACACGCTCTTCTCATCCACTCGAAACCAAAATATTCCAGCAAACTGCAAGCCCATATGCGCGTGTGTGTGTAGGTGTGTGTAAGAGCGTCTGCTAGAAAAGAAAGATGTCATCTTTCCTTTCATTAGTTCTTTCGCCGCACATTCTCCTTTTTCAATTTCAGTTCAGACTGAAAAGATACTTCGAATCATAATCATGTTTTGAATTTTTAGTCCTCTCAAAGAATGTATGCGAATGCATGTGTTTGTGTCAGATCTGCTCAGTAAGGACATGCTTTTGCATGGTTGTCATGGAGACAGTATTCAGTGGGAGGATTCAGAGTTGGCGCTCTCGGCTCGCGCACACACAGGTGGAAGGTGTGCTATCTCACGCTGAGTTTCCTCCCTAATATTCAGACCTCTGTGCATAAATGAATGAGCCATTCGACATTTGATGTTAGCCATTTAATATTATAGGCCTAAATATGATATATGTGTGAGTGTGTGTGTTCTTCAGAAAATTCATATTTTATTAAGTCATCATGAAATGGAATCTTTATTGTTTTGTTTAAAACATTGTGATTTGATGAGGGGAAATGTTGCATGCATTATTTTTTTTGTGCAGCATTATAAACTGGCGTGAGGGCGGGGCAACCTGTCACTCAAGTGAGATCCACCAATAGCAAACCACAACAATCCAATTAGGATATACATCACAATAGGAAAGAAAAGACTATTACACCTTCTGTTTTATGCCAACTGTATGGAAAATATAATCGTACACAAATAACCTGTTTCACTTTGCTTGATTTTGCATGAAAGTGGGCGCTGAGTTTTAAAATAATGAATAGACAAATGTTTGTCAACATTATCTATATTCTATTTATTTCTAACTAGATGTTATTTATTTATTTTTGATATTTTTGTTATGTTGTCTGCTGCTTTAAATGCTTTAAATGCATTCTATTTGACTGTCAATGCTTTTATGTTCATCAGCTGAAAACAAAAATCATTCTGAAAGTGATTCCAAAGATATAGTTTCTTTGTACCATTGTTATAGTTGTGGACTCTGCTATTCTTTTAAAATTAGAATGATTTCAGAACTATATCTGCATCGTGATAGTTTTCATCCTTGGTGTGAACGGGCCTTAACTCTCTTTTTCTTTCTCTGTAATAAATCAGAATTAATGAGCATTGTGGGGCAGACCTAATGTATGTCTGAGTCAGATCACTAATTAAACAACACAGGAAATTGCTCTTCATAAGAAAAAAAATGTGAGTGTGTGTGTGTGTGTATGGGAGATTTATAGACGGGGTGACGGGTAAACAGGGATATAACCTCGCTCTGACCCGTCCTCCTGGCACAGCATTAAAAACATACACATGAAACAAAAACACACACACTTGCCCAAATTTTGTCTGTATTTCTATTGCATTAACACCTAAAAATATAATAAAAAAGCTTAATATTTTAAAGAACTTTTTATGCCAAAAAGCTAAAACCATCTCATATGAATAAATACTTTCATGTTTAACAGGATATTTAATTTGTTTACAAGCTATTTAATTCACAAAATGTTATACAAATAAGAATAATTATTTAAAACTAAATCAAATGATCCCATCGTGGGTTCCCCCCTACTGTATATAGCACCTTATGGACCTTTTAAGATTCTATTTAGAACATTTTCTTAGTGAAGGATTTAAACACACATATTGCAGTAAATACAGATGTTAGCCTCTTCACACACACAACACAAGAGGAAGACTCGTCTTCCTCAAGGATGTGATGAGCATCTCTCCCACAAGGAGCCACAGGATATGTGGGATAAACTTCAAACACACACACACAAACACACACACACACACACACACACACACACACACACACACACACACACACACACACACACACACACACACACACACACACACACACACACACACACACACACACACACACACACACACACACACACACACACACACACACAGGGTTTGGTGTCCAGACAATAGAAGCAGTGTTAGAAACATTGTGCTCTCCTACTGGCTGACAGCAGATAGACCTTGTGCACTCCTACAGATTCAGACACTCCACTCTTTCTATAATTGGAGGTATTTCGCACCAATAAAATACAAAAGCAATATGCTTTCTCATTAAAATGACGGTTGGTTTCAGTTTATATACTTCATCCGGGTTATATATCTAGTTTTCAAGCTTAGTGGTATATTATATGCTAAAGCCTAACTATTTTGATAAAAAATATCTAAATAATCAATAGCCTACATCATAAGTCCTTCTTCCAAAATGTTTCCAAAGTGTTTATTTTAGACATTACAGAATGATTTTAGTGGGAAATTGCGCATACGTTAATTATCACCTATGCGTGTCTTGTCATATCCATGAATAGAGAAAAGTTGCTCCGGCTTTGATGTTTGTATGATGTGGGAATAATATTATTTGTCACAATTGTTTGTCACAATTATTTGTTTTTGTTAGGTTTTTTTTTAACTCAGAACAGAGGAGAGTTTGCAGGCAAAAATAGAATGTGACAAAGCTCGTAATAAAACAAGAATCAACATAAAGTGCTAAAGTTATGACGTCACTTTGTAGGACAACTCGGAAGTTAGCGGTGCATGGGTTCCTTTCGATCAAAAGCCAAGTTTCCCCATAGACTTTTGGAAAATCGCACAAAAAAAAAAATAAGATCTGTGTTCAACAAAGAGTTGTGAAGAGACACTCTAAAAATGCTGGGTTGTTTTAACCCAATTTTAAGTCAAATATGGACAAACCCAGGCATTTGGTTAATTTATTTATTTTTTATTTAAAAATTAATTTATATGTCGCTATAAATGCCCTAATCACCACCCTTACAAACATTTACCATGTAATAGCCTATGAATGTAACCCCCTTTAAAATGTGGGTCCCCAGAAAAAAAGTTTGGGAAACACTGATCTAACTGACGCTAAAGGGTGCCTAAAGCGTCAGATATTGAAGCATGGTCAAATGCTTCCCAAGGCATCACCTAATTGACGCCTTGGGATGAGAATGATCTGAGATTGAGCAACGCATTCTCACCCCAAGGCGTCACCTTTGACCATGCTTCAATATTTGACGCTTCAGGCGCCCTTTAGCGTCAGTAACATGGCGCGATCCTGAGGCGTCATCTAACTGATGCTAAAGGGCGCCTAAAGCATCAGATATTGAAGCATGGTCAAAATGCTTCCCAAGGTGTCAGTTTGATGCCTTGGGGGTGAGAATAGGCTGGATTGAAAGATGAACAAATAAACATTCATATCTGACTTTATCCAGCTTCCTCATTAAGATTCTACTCAGACTGGTTTTCCACCATGACAGAAGTTGACCCAACAGAGAAGAAATACTTTTGAAAAACATTTGGGTCAAAACCTGCTATATATGTGGCGAATTGTATTCTGACACATTTTGGAATGTCCTTATCCTAGCTAGAAGCATTTGTGTTTTTGATTTCATAAATTGCTACTTCAAACATTCATAATAGTGCACTTTTTAGCGGTCATTCCTTTAAATTATAAAACAGTTAGTTCCAATTCTTGATTCTGATTGGTCAATAGCATTTATTCATGATAAAACAGGGATATGACTTCACCTAAAAGTCATAAAAAAATAAAAAAGTAAAAAATTTAAAATGTAAAAATTTAAAAATGTATCTAATTTTTCAAAATAATAATATTTAATAATAATAAATTAAAAATGTATCTATTTATCACTGCAGTTTTTATTTGAGCTTTCATGCATATTACACATTGGAACACTGTTGCTGTTTATGGTCGGGGACTATTTTTTTCTAGCGGAAGGAAGGCTTTTAGTGATTTTACTTCATGAAAGTTGCACTAACACATATGTATTTTTTTTTACTTTAATATTTTTATTCTGTTGTAACCGTTTTATAAAAGCAATAGTGCAACTTTCATGAAGTAAAATAAAAGCCTTCCTTCCGCTAGAAAAAATAGTCCCTGACCGTGAACAGCAACAGTTCCAATGTGTAGTCCTACTTATTATCTCTACATAAGTTGAGAGCAAGATTTGTAAACATGCGGTAAAGAAGAGATCACATTTGGGAGCGCAATTAAGTTGTTGATAACGTTGCACAACATGAATATGATGTAGTGTATAAATGACCAAAATGTTAAAATGAAGACGTTTTTCGGTGTGTCACTATGTCCATATAGAAATGTGTTTTGCATTTTATGTTAGTATCTAGCTAGGTTAAAACAGTGCATTTAAATGTGAATAACAAGGTTCGCTCGTGTCATATACACATGCGATTACTCTGACAATAGGAAAATCACATTATTGGTGCACATGTAAATGCCAGTGTTAGGATGTACAGAAAGTAACGAAGTCTGTGAGGAATTGTCACAATGACCAGAACTAATTCCAGCCCTAAAACTAAACTGAGAAAATCTTAAACCTGAGTGTTATTGGTTTAATGCAGGTGTCAACTGGGATTCTGGAAGTGTTTCTAAAAATGTGTGTGTGCCTGTTTGAGAAAGACAAAGACTGGAATAAAATGGAGGGAAGAGCTCAAATGATCCGGTATCAAACAGTTTGATCAGACGCACACTGTTGTCATGGAAAACAGTGCCAGGCAGGTGGCATGAAGCGGACAAGGCCATTAAGTTTTTGATGTAACTTAGGACAACCGCAGGTGGGCAGTCTCAGATCAGATAGCTAAAACACTCAAGGTTAACAGTGACACACACACACACACACACACACACACACACATAGTTGTGTTTTCAGGTTTTTGGGGGACTTAGACTTAATGGTCTGTACAAACTGTTTATGCTTTCTCTTACCCATCACAGAAAACTTTCAGCATTTTAGCATTAAAAACTAAAAATAAAAACACTTATATGATTTACAAGCTGCATTCCTCATGGGGACCAAAATGTCCTCACAAGGACAAGGATTTCGGATACTGCCATCTTTGTGGGGACATTTTGTCCCATTATAGGGTTTACCAGGCCACACACACACACACACACTGCAAACTGCCACATGGATCAGTGTATTTGAATAAAGTGTCCGTCTCACTGTAAAAATGATTAATTTAGTTCAGATAACATATAATTTTGAGTTTCTAATGATTAACTCAATATCCTTCATTGTATTAACTCACTTTTTCCAGTTCAATGAACTTAACATTTTAAGGCAACCAGGTTACTTACTTTTTTTAAATTAAACCAACAATAATCTGACATGCACCTGACAACAACAACAACAACAACAACAACAACAACAAGATTGAAGCATGGTTTCGTATTGCTAACTAAAACCACAATAAACTGCTTACGTAAAATAAGCAATAATTAAGTAAATGTTGAGTAAAATAAAGTAACAAATATTATAATAATTATGTAAAAATAAAAACTAATTCAAACTATTAATAAAATAATATCTCAATAATTTTAACATTGAACAGTTAAAAAAGGTTTATTTTTTTGTATTGAAATATAGACTTAAAAAATATTTATATAAAGAAAAACGTCAGTAATTTTTTATAGAATATTGTTGGATATAATGCAACATTTACTTTACCCACAGACCTCAAACAAGGTTGATTTTTGGCCCTCTGTGGTAAAAGGTTTGGGCACATCTGATTTATTGGTTATCAGAATATGACTTATCGGTATTCGGACAGACTTTTAACATCATTGCAGCACATTTTGGAATAACATGAGGGAAAGCACTTGGTTTTAATGTTCATTTTAGGGTAACATAACACATTTAAAATATTCGGTTACACTTCCTTTTACAGTACAGTACTTACAGTGTACTTACAATGTACTTACCTAGAAAGCACTGGCTAATATAAGGTAAGTACATGGAACATGGGTAGGTTTAGAGGTAGGTTCATGGTTAGTACTAGTTATTACCCAGTAATTATAGTTACTAAAATATGTACATAGTATTTACATGGGTAACTGGACTGTAAAAGGAAGCGTTACCAAATATTCATATCTCAGCTGTCAATATTGAAAACTTTTCACGTGCAGGGTCATATGGATAAGCGTTTGTGACATCACTTCCTGCCTCCTCCAGCACAGCCACAGGATGTGACATCTTAGGTAGTGCCGACGAAAAAGAACTATCTATTAAAGGGAGCAAGAGATGACAGACAGGAAGATGATAGCAGAGGTATTGAGCTGTGTGTGTGTGTGTGTGTGTTCTCTGAGGGTGAAGGTTTTGGGGTCTTCAGGGAAGCAGGCGTGTGATGAAGGTGGTATGAGGTCTTTCATGTCAAATGACCAATTAATGGAGCTGAAGTGGCTCTTAAGTGTGTCATGTTTGCACACACCCTCTCTCAAACACACATACACACTCAAACATCCACACACTGGCTGAAAAGACCCATTTTACGGCTCTCTAACACATCAGCCACTCACACACCTGTTCCCATGTACACTCGCTCACAGACACACACTGCTGCTGGCACTACACCAGAAGCTCTCACGTTAATTGTGTCCTGACTTTCACTCCGGCTCTCTCAGGTGCAGTATTGAACCCTCACACACGCACACACACACACACACACACACACATGACATCTCTGATCTGTGAAAAGAAAAATGATTTTTTTTCCATTTTAATTTTGCTCTTTCAAAAGGACCCAGCTGTGCTCTCCCGCTCTCCCCTTTTCTTAATTTCCTCGCGAAACTCCATGTTGTTTAGAATTTAGTTTTGTACACGCTCTACATGTCATATTGCAAATCTGCATTTTGATTGGAAGTCTATAAGCATTTTTGAGGGGGTATTTGTTAACATGTTATTATTTTTATTATTTAAATTATATTTTATATTTACACTTCTGGAAAATTTTATATGATCTATACATTATTTTATCATTTTTGTTGTCTTGATTTTTTATTTATTTATTTTTTTAAAGAGGCAATACATAAAATAGTTCCAGTTACATTTTAGAAATAAGATTATTATTATTTTGATTATTATTTTCTTTTTCCTCTTGTCCTTTTCTTTTCTTTCAAATATCATGAAAGGAGAAAGCAATTTGAATTATTTGCATTTATTTGTTATAATATTCTATATTTACATAATCAGGAAAATGAATTATTTCTATATTATTATATAGCTACTAGTATTGGTTTTTATTTTGTAATCTTATTTTTTTTCCATACGATTGATTGCTTGATTGATTGAGCACTGCATGAAATAGTATGGTTTTAATTTTAGGAATATTATGAATATTACCATTTGCTGTTAAAGTATATTTGGACAGTGAAGCCTTACTTAAAAATTAAATTTAATGGCATAAGATAAATATTCAAACCAAGCACATTTTTTTCTTTAAAGAATGATAGTATAGTACTCACACTTTTACTTTTTTTTGCAAGGATTTTTAACTGGTCTCCACATTATATGTCTAACATTCATTTGACATTTTAGGATCTTATGTTGCTAGCATTATATGTTTTATTCGTGTGCAAATGCTATATGGATTTATATTGTGGTATCTAATGCAATAACATTCAGACATTTTTAAGTTTGACTTAGTACACTGTAAAAATTAATATGCTTTATCTAATCAATAAAATTGTGGCAACAGATTACAAGCAATATTATTAATTAAATTGAACAAATTAGAATTGCGATAATAATTAATCAAATTATTCCTTAAAAGATAACCATTTAAAATGAGTCAATCTTACACCAAAAAATTAAACAAAAATATCTGAATAACAGACAGATGTCAAAGATTAATTAAGAACTCTTTATTTTAAATTGCCAACATTAAAGACACCTGATGTTAACAAGCAGAATCACTGAAGGAGAAAACCTTAAACAAACACTGATTACCATAATGATGACTTAAATGTACATTTTTTGGGCAGGGGTTTTGTACGTTTTACTTATTTTAAATGGTTAACTTTTAAGGAATTAATTTGATTAATTATTTCTCAATTCAATTGTTAAATTGAATTAATAATATTGCTTGTAATCTGTTGTCCACAATCTTTTTTGATTAGATAAAGCATATTAATTTTTACAGTGTATGTGCGTGTGTGTTAGACAAATAACTGAGAGAAACTAATATCTACACGTTTAAATAATTTGTATTTATTCATTTAAAACAATACAGTTAAGCACACTCATAACAAATGTCATTAACACAAACAGAGAACTTGACCAATCAGACACTCCACTATACAAAAATGAGCCAATCAGAAACATGCTGAGATATCATAATCAGCTTGGCCTAAGCTTGAGAGGGGCGCAATATAGAGACGACTTTTCTTAAGAGTCACACAACCTCTCTTACACACTCACGCATTAGAACACACACATCGAATAGTTATGCCGATTTATTCTCTCAGCTTCACAGGATCAACAGTATTAGTGTTAAGGCAGAATTGCAAATAATAATTTACCTCCTCATTTCTCAGCATGTGCACACACACTTAAACACACACACACACAGCTCATTTTTAACATACACACAATCGTCTGTTGTTAGTGTGTGGGTTTGGCCGTGCCATAAATAAGTACTTGAACAGGCATTAAGACCTCCGTTCCAAAACCTAGTGAGCTGCCTTGTTGTCTTACTAACTATAATGCCTATATAGGAAGCTGCCTTCTAATGGTGTCCGAATTATGATTGCACCGCATGAGGGGATAACTGGAATATGGCACAAAATATGATAGATTTGACACACAATAGTCTAGTGTTAGTATGGTGCTAAAGAGAAATGATGTACTCGAATAGATAAACTTACAGATACCAATTCAAAAAGTTGGGCGTCAGAAAAATTTTTGTAATGTTTTTTTTAAAAGAAGATATCAAAAATACATTAAAATGCCAATATTGTGAAATATTACAACTTAAAATAACTGTTTACTATTTGAATTCTGAAACAATCTATACTCTAATCTTCAGCGTCATATGATCCTTCAGAAATAATTCTAATCTGATTTACTGCTCAAGAAATATTTCTTAATATTTTCATTTTCAGCGTTGAAAACAGTTGTTTTGCTCCGTATTATCGTGGAGACCTTAATACATTTTCTTGATACATTTTACAATGCATTAAAAAAATCAGGTAACACTTTACAATACGTGTGCACTAATACATTAATTCATGCTTAACTAATGCACAGATAATCATGAGTTAATAACTCATGAAGAACTAAACCACTAATTAATGATTACTGCATCAGCAACTAATAAAGAGTCAATATGATTAATAGATTTAGTAATACATGAATTGCTATTAATTCAATGTGTCATTGTGTATTAATTCATTAATAACATTTTATTAACAGTGTGTAACAGTGTAAATGAATGTGTTAATTACCATAATTAGTCAAAGCTATGCACTTCAACTTCCAGTTGTCTGCTTTAATTAATCATTAGCTAATGATTTGCAAAGGTATCATTATGCTATGACTTTACTTGTTGGGGCACATCATTATTAACTAGTCATTTAGTAATTGTAGTAATTTGCACATGAATGTGGACTAACAATGAAGTAATTAATGATGTATTAATGCATATTAGTGTATCTGTCATATTATCTGGAAGTTGAAATACAAGGCTTTTGGCTGGTAATTAACATATTAATTAACACTATTAGTTAAAAAAATGAGTTATTATAAAATTAATCCACAATTACATATTTAATTAATACAAAATCATGTATGAACTAATACATTAACCTTACAGACTCTTAATTAGTCCCTAATTTGGTAATCATTAATGAATAGCTTAGATAATCATTAGTTACACATTAATTCAGTATTATCTGTGCATTAAGTTAAGCATAAATTAATGCTTTTAGTGCAAACGGTACTGACCCCAAACTTTTGAACTATATAGTATATATAATGTGTATATATATATAATATATATATATATATATATATAATACTATATATATAATATATACGTATTCACTGTTCTCATTCTAGTGCTTTCTGGCATTGACTTTGGGTGATGTTTCTTTTAGTTTTTGGCCATACGAACATACAAAATCTTAGACTATTTGGTGAGAAAGCGTGTGGGATGTTGTCTAAGTAGGTAGCTCACTAGGTTATATGTCATGAGCTATTATGGGCGTGCAGGAAATGCTTTGTTGAATGGCACCTTCCCTCGCTCTCTCTCTCTTGCTTTCAATCTTAAAAAGGGAATGTTAATGAGGGTTATTTAGCTCATTTTCTGACTCCTCTCAGAGGAATTCATTAGATTCACCAGCGTTCTGTTTCATTAGTGCTTTACTTCATTTAGAATTTCTTGAAATATCCCATTTGACATGACGGTCATGCTGTCTGGCCGGTTCTTGGCTGTGACTGCCTCACTTTGTATTTTATACTGTTTTCTTTAAGTTCTTCTCAGTGCAAGTGTTTAATGAGAGGGAAGGCACAATCTGTTGCTTTTTTAAATAGTGAGCTGCAAGAATTATGTATTTTTTTAAGCCAAAATCGAGTTCTTCCATCATCCAGGTTTTTGGTTAAATGCCTGAAATAAGGTCTGTGGTGAACACAAACTCAAGATATTTTCACATTTTAATCTACGATATAAAAGTAATCAATAACACCCTTGAGATTTTGGTAAAACAGTATTTGCCTTGCTTCCCAGCTTATAATGCATTGTATGGTCTAAGAACAAGTGTAACCAAGTTATAATATATGATACTATGTTGCAATATTACACAATTTCATATGTAACAATTAACCTGCAAATATTATAATGCATTTAAACTTTGGTTACAATTATTTATGAAAAGATATAATGCATTATTATAACGTATATTATGAATACTAGTATGATGCATTATACATGAAGGCTTTAAGCAAAGTGTTAACCGAGATTTGTCTTGAAAAAGGTGGTTGCTAACAAGTGGCTATATATGTTACTACTTGTTTGAGATTGTTTAGAGAACATTTAAAAGTAAAACTCCCATAATAGTTTCCAAGATTACAAAATGTAACGTCCCCTTCATGTTTGTCGTAACCAAGATTGTTTTTTTTTTTAAATTAAATTATGTTTTTGTAACTTAATGGGATTGCTACACTCTAAAAAAATGCTGGGTTGTTTTAACCCAATTTTGGGTCAAATATGGACAAACCCAGCCATTGGGTTACATTTTTAAATGATATTTTTAACCCAATTTACCCAAATTTGGGTCAGAAACAACCCAATAGTTTTTAGAGTGTAGCCAAATATTCAAATCAATGTTAATGTCATGAGACCTGGTGTAGTTCCTTTATAGCCCACATTTAGCTTTTTTACTCGGGCAGTTGTGTTTAGACTTATCTTGATGAGCAAAGCCATGAAAGAATCCTAAATTTTGTTAGTCACAGAGCTTATTTTGTGCAAAAACCCAAAAACCAATGGAAAAATCCTAATGTGTTTTTGTCGAGGGAACCTGGGTGAATGCGAACCCTGCAGCGCCCTATACACATTAAAAATAGAGCTTCCAAAAGTTGTTTTTTTGCATCAATGCCATAGAAGAACCATTTTTGGTTCCCCAAAGAACCTTTCAGTGAACAGTTCCTAAAAGAACCCTTTTCCCCACTATAAAGAAAAGTTGTGTGATGGAAAGTTGTTACCATCAATGGCAATAAAGAACCTTTATTTTTAAGAGTGATATTATAAACACAGTCACTAACACTGACATCTCCCCGTCCTCCTCTTTTGAGAAACACAGTGGCATGGTTGATGAGGTTTTCTGTGTGATAGAGATGACTGCTGCGAAACATCTGCGAAGGAATCAGGCTGTTGTGTGTGTGTGCGTTCGCGTCAGATGCAGGTTCTCTTGGCGTGCAGCATTTCTATGAGGAGGTTGTTGCAGGGCACCTCTCCGCTCAGGTGTTTGTAGCACAGGTAGTCTTCGCCTTGCGCGCTCAGCGCTCTGAGCTCGGGAAGGCGTAGCAGGATCTGGCTAAACCTGTCCGGGAATTGAGGGTAAGCGTACAGTGTGTACTCCAACAGCGCGGCGTTCACCTGCTCGTACACGCCTCTCGACGTAAGGCTGGTTTTCCAACAGTTTCACGTCTGTGGAGTGAGAGATGCACCGATAGAGTCTCATTAAAGACGCATGAGTGGAAAATGGGTTTTCAAGCACTTTCTGAACGCACACACACACATGCACACAGCTCTCAGGCACTCTTATTATGAAAAGCAGCTTTTGTTGGAGCTAAATTGCTCTCACTTAAGGGAACGCGGACAATAAAGGAGCATTTTCTCCTGAAGCTGAGAAAGAGAGGGCCACGGTAGCACGGACCAATATGGGGTCAATCCATTAAACTTCTTTTGAGCCGGAGTCTCGCTCTAGACGGTGTGTGTGTGCGTCTGCGAATGGATAGTGGTCCGGCCTGCCTTTGTAAACAGGAGCGATTCAGAAGGCTTTCATTTTAATTAAGACCATTACCCAGTTAGCGCACGGCCCACGCCACACAAAACACGCTGCCACTCACAACAAATAGCCCGATATGCTCGCGTCCTCGTTAGCGTGGATCAAAATCAATGCAATATTCGTCTTTTGAGAAGTTAATTAGCCTCGGTCAAGCCCCAGCGGGGAAACATAGCACACGCTCAACACGACACGGAGGACAGGGTGGACGGGTGCCACCGCGGTGGCTATAAAAACGTATTCTACATTCCAACTATTAAAACATCAGTAGAAAAGCGTTGAACGGAGAGAGAGAGACAAAGAAAGAGAGGAAATGTCCCACCTTTTCCCACAATGATACGAAGGCTCTTAAAGGAGTTAGTTAAGAAGCAAAACTTGAGCAGAACTTTTTTAAAGGGAAACATTATTGAAAGACCAAAAGACGTGCACAGATGAATAGTCATCGTCTTTTAAGACTCAGTCAAGGTTAATAAAAAAGTCTTGAATTGAGTCATATCATGGGCAACAGGTTTTTGGTCTTTTGAATTTATAATAAAAGCTGCTCAATAGATAGTTACTATGCAAATCTTACTCCCCAATGATTTATGGAAAATAAGCAGGTAAAATCATCTTGGTTATGATGTCACAACTATGAGCACATTAATACTGCTGTTCAAAACATCAATAGATTTATTCAGCAAGGACACATTAAATTGACCAAAAGTGACGGTAAAGACTTTTAAAGGGATAGTTCACCCAAAAATGAAAATTCGGTCAGTATTTACTCACCCTCATGTCTTTCAAACCCGTAAGACCTTTTGATCATCTTCGGAACACAAATTAAGATATTTCTGATGAAATCTGATAGCTGGAACTAGTCCATAGGCTTCTTGAGGGATTGAAACTTGCCGGCCTCGAAAGTTATTAAAGATTCGTTAAAATAGTCCAAGTGACTTCAGTGGCTCAATCTTAACTTTATCAAGCAACGAGACATCTGTTCTGTGCGCAAAAACAAACAAAAATAACGACTTTTATTTCAACTATTCACTTCCTTCTCTATGGGCCTCCTAGTCAGTTAACGTAGTGTGATAGCGCAACACAGTCTCACTAAAATGCGTATCCATGCCACGAACGCCATTTCTCATGGCATTTATACGCCAAAAATGTTTTTTTTGCGTGTATATGCTACACACTAAAAAACCCTGGGTAGGTTTAGGGGGTGGAGGAGTTTGTGCGCATTATACGCATAAAGTGCGTATCATATGCACGCGAAATACGCATATCATTTACATGCAAAAACTGTTTTTGCCGTATAAATGGCACGAGAAATGACATTCGTGCTTTAGATAAGAACTTTCATAGCGTAGAGGCTACGTCACACGTAGGCTCACTATTGGCCGACGCTGGTCATGTGTGTGATTCGTGTGACGTACAATAACAGAAGCTTATGCTATTAAACTAGTACTAGTAACCTGACTTGAGGTAGAGAGAGAAGTAAATGAAAAGTTGAAATAAAGTCGTTATTTTTGTTGTTGTTTTTTGCTCATAAAAAGTGTTCTCAACGTTTGATAAACTTAAGATTGAGCCACTGAAGTCACTTGGACTGTTTTAACAATGTCTTTAATAACTTTTCAAGGCCGGCAAGCTTCAATCCCTCATGAAGCCTATGAACTAGTATGCAGGAGTGATCCAGCTCTCAGATTTCATCAAAAATATCTTCATTTGTGTTCTTAAGATGAACAAAGGTCTTATGGGGTTGGAATAGAGGGTGAGAAAATACTGACAGAATTTTCATTTTTGGGTGAACTATCCCTTTAATGTTACATAAGATTTCTCTATCTAATGCTGTTATTTTAAACTTTCTATTTATCAAAGAATCCTGGTGTCAAAAAAGGTGTCATGGTTTCCAAAAATGAAGCAGCACAACTGTTTTCAACATCGATAATAATTGGAAATGTTGGTTTAGCCGCAAATCAGCATGTTAGAATGATTTCTGAGGGATCATGTGACACTGAAGACGGGAAGTAATGATGCTTTCCCATCACAGGAATAAATTACAATTTTAAAATGTTAAAAATATAAAATAAAACTTAAGAGTAAAAAAAAATATCTCACAATATTACGGTTCTGAATTTTTGATCAAATAAATGCAGTCTTGATGAGCATAAATGACTACTTTAAAAAAATATATTTTGTGAAAAATCCCCAAACTTTTGAAAGTGTCCATACACACAGAGCAGTTCAGCAGTTTTCATGCAAAGACGTCAGCCAATCACAGCAAAGCTACAGTAAAAGCACGTTCTGTCTTACCTGGGTTAAAGAGGATGAGGTATTTGAGACAGGCGGTTTCTCTTGCGGTCAAGCTGAAGCTCTTGTAGACGATGCACCAGCTCCTGACCTCTCTGTATCATCCCGCTCAGAGTGACCCCTGCCTGGGCTAGTAGAGACGCCAGCTCAACCTGACCCACACACACATAGGCATCAATTGAGTGGATCCAATGCATATATGTGCATATATCTAGTGTGTGTGTGCGCGCATGTGTGTGTTACCTCCTGTCCAGTGATGAGAAGCACACTGTCCTCTTTCCCATGTTGCAACTGTCTGGCGATGTAGTCCAGCACTAGAAGCTCACTCCAGCAGTTATGCAGCAACTTCATCTGATCTCCCACCTGAGAAGCAGAGAGAGAGAGTGAATAAATGAAAATGGACTTGAAATGTACAAATATTTGTGTAAATATGCATTTGCATTATGTATGTAGATTTTTTTAATATAATAATTATTATTTATGGAAATATAATTGCTCAGATGCTTCATAGATTCCATACGTAATGGCTTAAATCTCTAAAAATGTAGTTATATTTATTGATCTATCTTATTCATTTTATTTCATCACTGTAAAAAAAATATTGTTGGTTTCACTTCAAAAAGTAAGTTACAATGGTTGCCTTAAAGGGATAGTTCACCCAAAAATGAAAATTCTGTCAGTATTTACTCACCCTCATGTTGTTCCAACCCGTAAGACTTTTGTTCATCTTCAGAACATGAATGAAGATATCTTTGATAAAATCTGAGAGCTGGATCACTCTTCAATACTAGTCCATAGGCTTCATGAGGGATTGAAACTTGCCAGCCTTTGAAAAGTTATTAAAGACAATCGTTAAAATAGTCCAAGTGACTACAGTGGGTCAATCGTAACTTTATCAAACGATCAGAACACTTTTTGTGCGCAAAAAGAAACAAAAATAACGACTTTATTTCAACTATTCATTTCCTTCTGTTTGGGCCTCTAGTCAGTTAAACTAGTGTAATTGCGTAGAGCTACGTCACACGTAGACTCACTATTGGCCTGAAATAAAGTTGTTATTTATTTATTGCGCACCAAAAGTGTTCTCTTCATTTGATAAATTTAAGATTGAGCCACTATCATCACTTGGACTATTTTAACAATGTCTTTAATAACTTTTTGAGGCCGGCAAGTTTCAATCCCTCAAGAAGCCTATGGACTAGTATGGAGGAGTGATCCAGCTCTCAGATTTCATCAAAAATATCTTAATTCGTGTTTTGAAGATGAACGAAGGTCTTACGGGGTTGGAACAACATGAGGGTGAGTAAATACTGACAGAATTTTTGGGTGAACTAACCCTTAAAATCAGCCCGCTCTCATCCCAAAGGCGTCATCCCAACTGACGCTTTTGACCATATGTCATCTAACTGGATGCTGAGATGCCTAAAGGTTGCTTTAGGCAACCTTTAGCATCAGTTAGATGACGCTTTCCTATCGTGGCTCTAACCCTACCCCAGACCTAAACCTACCTGCCGTCATCTAACTGACGCTGAAAGGTAAAGCGTTCAGTTAGGTGACGCCCTGAGGATAGCGTCATTTAACTGACGCTTAAGGGTGCCTAAAGCGTCAAATATTGAAGCATGGTCAAAAGTGTCAGTTAGATGACCCCTTGGGATGAGAATGCGTTGTTTAAATTGAGTTTATTAAAATAAAATAAAAAAATGAGGTAATACAATGAAGGAGATTGGTTTAATGAAAAGAAACTTCGCAATTTTATGTTATCTGAACCACATTAATTATCTAAAGTTTTTTGACAAAAGATAAAAAGTTGTGATAACATATCATGAAAATATTTTCTTACATTGATTGTACAATAATATTTACACATCACTTATATTTCAATTAATAAGAATCTATTATCTGCATATAATAAAAGATCTTATCTAAATTTCTAAGATAAAAAAAATTAATGAATGGAAACAAGTGAGACAAAGATATAATAAAAATGATACATGTCTAAAATATGAAATGAAAAAAGACTATTTGTTGAGAAATAATTGGCAAATTTAAGCAAAATGTGAGAAATTACTGAAATCTCTTCTGAAACTCTTAAAGGAGACAAAATTTTTAAAAGCAGACTTCAGAAAGACTCTATTTGAGGAGAAACAGTTGAAGTATTTTGAAATTTGATATTTCCCTTTTGAAAGTTAAACTACATATTTAATACACACACACATAGCCTCACCCACACACATTTCTCAGAGAGCAGCAAGTTTTCCACTGCCTACAACAGAATTGAGTTACTGTATGAAAATGGAACAGAATGGATTGAACCATCATTCAGGTTAGCAGAGCCGAGGATGTGATTCAGTGTTCATTCAAAGATCTGCAGCACTATTGTGCTTCATCGGTCCATAATCCTGTCCAGTACATTGGATTGGATTCACAAAATTTTATCTGAATAATTCTACAGAGACAACTTTCGGCTCACTGTTGCACATAAGATTCGTGACCCCACAGAAGCCTCCCCGGGCGGCACAGTTAATTGCTGCAGGAACGCACTCGGTATTTTTTAAAGCACATAGAATTGGACGCTAGATCCATCACTCCCTTTATGCCACAGTCCTGTTGCCATGACGAGATTCCGCACATTCTGACACAGTGAAGGAAGCTGGAGTCTTGCATGTGCGCATCTGTTGAACAGTGTGTCAACAGCAACAGACAGACAAAACACACACATGTAAGAGCTTTCTATGCAAATGGGGGACAGCAATGAATGCTGAGGTGAATGCCATTAAACTGTAAAAATCTGTGTCCATGCAATTACTAAGTCGCAAGCAACTTCTTAAATACAACACAAAATATACCCAAAAATAAAAAAAGGAAGAACGATAGTCATATCATATCTCGTGGAAATTACATGACACGACGGTGAGTAAATTATGACGTTTTCATTTGTAAGCGATCCTTTAAACATCTTGTCATTTCCATACAAATACATGGAGAACAAGCAAGTAATGCTGGATTATTAAAGTGAAGTAGGCAAATGTTCAGACTGTAGTTAGAATACAGTGACTGAAGAGCTTTTGAAGCAATTCATTTCATACTTGAAAAGAGAAAGATCTGCGTTTCCTGCAGCCTTCACGAATAAACATAAAAACACACTTATATTTAACTTGAAAGGATCCTACTGCTAGCTTTCAATGCTAAGAATTAAGCTAGCAAGGTATGGTCAAACAACATATGCCTATGATTTAAAGCACAGAGCTTGTGATTAAAGTAGAAATAAGTTTAGAAATAACGTTCAGTCACATAACAGCAAAACTGGACAGGCAGAATCTCAAAACAAAGCAGTGAGACATTTTTAAATGGCCATTTATCATTCTCATTAAAATTATGCATTTTGAATGCAAATACATGAGTAGGGGATAGCGGGGCACAACCTTAATGCTTTTTGGTTTTGGCTCAATTAATTAAAAAATAATTAGGTTAGATTAATACTTTTTTTACACAAGCAACATACACATCTCTGCTACAAATGACCACTTAAAGTTTTTTCTAGGACCTACCATTTTCGTACAGTTGCACTGAAAGTGACAGAAGTGCAAATGTTACAACTTACCCCATATGCGGGGTTAATTGTAACAGACAGAGGGGTTAGTTGTAACACTTGCGTGTAACACACATAATTCAGTACTATTTTATTTGTATAGTTTGATATTGTTTGTGCATCTGTATAGACAGATATCCATACATCCATCCCTCATCCAATCATCCTTCTAGTGTGGATCAATATCATGGATAGAGACATAGAAAAGGGCTGCATAGTTTTGCAATAAATAATAATAAATAAAATTATAAATATTGTAATTGCAATTAAATTAGATTTGTGTGTGGCAGCTGGATGTACAATTATTATTATTAATAATAATAACAGTAATAATACAAATGATTAAAATAAATTTTTAAAGGGTTTACTGCATTAATAACAGGCCATATTTTTAATAAATAAACAAGTTATCATTCATATAGTACACTAAATTTGAAACATTTTAAATTCCAACATTGTGAAAGTCTAACAAAGTTAAATGTGTAAATAAATACTCAAACCTGAAAAAGTTGTGTGGCTCCGTTTTCGTTTGGTTATCATTGTACACTTGGTGGCTTAGTTGTAACACTCTGTTACAACCAACCCCGCTGTGTATTACATATTTTGAGCCTAGCTAACAGTCGCTAGGAATTGCTGACATGTTTCAAAACGGTGCTATGTTTGAGCCAACAAGACAGTGATTAAGGCAATATAAAGTTAGATTTGGAAACGTATACACCCAACTCAGAAACTGAAAAAATCTATGATGAAAAAAAATACTTTCATGGTGTCAAAACACTCTTTGTCCAGTATCTTCACGAAATATAATCAAAACTTTCCGCAAATTCACGGGAGACCGTCTTCTGGCAGAAAGAGAAAAATAGCGGAAAGACAGCCTGCTTGATCCTGATAGGGTTGGTATCGTTTGATTCTGAACGATTCTGATTCCGATTCCGATTCTATGTTTCAATTTCGGTCCCTAACGATTCTGATTCCTAATCCTTTTAAGAGGCAGGGTGAAAAAAGTTTAGCTAACCTTGCTAACCAACAGTCTTTCTGAAGGAAATACTGAATTACACTGAATAAATAAATTACACTGAGTGCCACAATAAGGACTTTCATTAAAACAGACTTCCCTTTTGAATACTGGACTTGCAACTTACTACAACCATTAGTGTACTAGTATTTTTCAGTTTGTCCTCAGCGGCATCACTATAAGTGCTGTGTGAAGGCGCTTTTGGAGAGTGTCAAATGCCCTTGGCACCCCGGTGTGGGCTTTTATATGGGACAGAGAAAAAGCTTTACTCTGAAAAGATTATGAGTAAAACAAGACCCTTGTGCATTTCTCAGCAGTAGCTGTTGACTCCGAAATCGCACACACACACGCATCCACATTCACGTCCACACTTGAACACCACAACACTTCCATGTCAGCGCTTTATATATTTTGTAACCCTCATTTATCTGCGATAATACCTGCCCGCAGCCCCAGACTTCCACAACACATCAGGCTTTATTCTTGTAGCTATTTCTCTCTCCTTTGTATCTTTGTGGAATAAACCCGCCTCTTTTTTGTGTTGCAGGAATTTGGGATTCTGACCCAGAAGGACACACATTTCCAGCTGTGTGAATGAGGAAGAAAAAAATAACAGATAAAAGAGGACATTAGCTACATTGAAAATGCAGTTTACTGTAAAAAGTGATCAGTTGACTTCACTTCAAAAAATTGAGGAAATCCATTGCCTTAAAATGATTAAAGGTGTCATATATTAAAGGGGTACATGCACTTTTACAAGTTAATTATACTGAAATGTGTGTTGGCAGTGCCTGTACACAACCAGCATATATAATGATAAAAATCCATCCAGTGTTGTTGTTTTAATCTCCTTAAGTTTTCCCCTGCAGCAAATCGAGTACGTTCAAACCGTGTGACGTCACACGGTCGGATGCCCATCCCACGCTTGTTGAATGACAGCAGTGTTTTAACACATACCCGTCTAAGCAATTGTGTTGTTCTGTTCTTGGGTGTAATAACGAACACAGAGTCATTTTGATGTCCCTGAAGCCGAACCACTAAAGACGCAGTGGCTGAGTTTTGTTTTCGAAGGGAATATGCCCCACAATCAATGTCAATGCTCTCATGTTTGAACAAATCATTTATTGCAGACTTCTTTACACGAGGGTCAGTGTAAAGATGTTTTTTCTAATAAGCTGCTCCATAACTATTTATGTTCCCTCTGCACCTCCAGAAGAAGTAGGTGTAAAGTTGTATTAACCTTCATATTAAAGTTTTCAAATCGCGGAAAAAAATTAACGTAACGGCCGCCAACTCTCACGCATCAGTGTGAGACTCACACAATTGACCCAATTGACCTATGGCTAAGCCATGCCCTCAAACGCGATGAGCCAATCACAGTGCGCAGCTAACCCAATACACTTGGACATTCTCTGCTTCCAAATCCAGTGAAATGATCTAGAGTTAGTCAGTTTTCATTTGTTTTTTTCTTGTCATTTTAAGTTTAAAATAGATAGAAAGATGGATGGATGGATGGATGGATGGATGGATGGATGGATAGACAGATAGGTTTGAAAGCAAATAAATGATTCTCTCAGGTCACTTGTTTCATGTTGACTTTAAAAGTAGCATGAAATTGTGCCGACACTAGGTTCCCGAGAGGCTGGGCGATGGTGTGAATTTTTTTACCCTTTCCCAAGCCACATCTCAACCGAGATAAGTGTCTGCTCTGGATTAAGTTATGCGGTAGCTAGACCAAAACACCAACTAAACGTGGATAAATTAAACAATGATGTTTACATCGGTTCTAAAGTTAAGTCAACAACGTATTTGAACGTTATCTTATTTGAACGTAAAAGTTAGCCTAACATTAAAAAACGTTGACGTTAGCTTCTAGCTGCGTTGTACATCATGTACACCACTTAGCTTCTTTAACGTATCTGTAAATAACCGAGATAATGTTAACAATTGTGCTGAATGATTCATGTTAATACTGTAGCACCAAACGGTGATGGCAACGATATGCGGTTTATCACGTTTACCCTGTGACCTGTGCATTTTTGCCTGGAGCTGAAGCTTTTCATTGACCTTCTCATCAATAAGATTCTTAATATAAACCTCCAATGCACAGTTAAGGCCCTTTTGGTGACTTTGAGATGATATATAATCTTTCTGTCTCCAAAAATCAGTAATTGCCTCCTGTGAAATTTCTCTTACTGTGACACCTGCCATAGCGCCTGTCCACAAATGTTGACTGTTTGTCCGAGTGGAGGGGGCGTGGCTTAGCCATAGGTCAATTCTCACGCTCTAACGCCACCACACCCCTGATTTCTCAAGCTGAAGTGTCAACCCGGTCAGTCAAATGCCTGAAAGATGAGTTTATCTATAGGTCTACCTTTTGAGCAACTCGTGATCGACTATACCGCAAATTAGATAAAATGTCCTGTACTCTAGAGCGAGTGCGCATGCGATACCGATAGGCTACTTCATAAAATATAACGAATAAAGAAGGCTTAACTACTTATAACAATAGTTAATCACAGTCAGTAATTCATACTGTAATATTAGTTCATTCGTTGTGTCAGGTTCCTGTTTGTTCGAAATACAGTACCAAACCTGTTCACCTGAAGGAACACTCCACGAAGTGATAATCCTGTCATAGCTTTTTGGTAATAGTTACAGTAGATGCAACGTGCATTTCAAAAAGCAAGGCGCTGGAGAGCACAATTCGTTTGAATGCAAAATACATTTTCACCGCTCAGATAGCAGCAATTCCTAAACATAGTCCCTTTAATTGTCTAACTTCTTTGCGGCTGTCATCTTGTGCTGGGTGCGACTCCGGTTCAAACTATAGGTTCAAACTGATACGGTTGCACAGACGTGTCCTCAGAGACTATCGCTACCATTCTATCTCCAAAATATACCCTCAACTGTTGTCAAGGTAACAATCCACGTGCGTTGTGTTAAAATTGCCTGCAGAACAAAGGGGCGGGGCGAGCAAAACTCATTATCATTTAAAGGCATACGCACTGAAACAGCGTGCTGAAAACAGAGCTGTTTCTGACCATGTAAAATTTGTGTTTTCTTAAAATACTAATGATAATTTTTAATAAAAGTATTACAAAGTTTTCATTTAGATCCTAAACATTTATATTGACTATACAAAAATGGCATTTTATGATAACCACATAACAATTACACATAACTTTTTGTTTTCATTATGCATGAAGTGTCATGCAAAGGGAAAACAAAAAGTTATGTGGAATTGTCAAATAGAAAACAGTTTTTTGATGTAGTAATATTTCACAGTGTAACTGTTTTACTATTTTTTAATCAAATAAATGCGGCCTTGGCGAGCATAAGAATCTTCTCTCAAAAACATTTACCGAACCCTAAAATTTGTAATGAAATGCAAGGCAATCAGTATATTGCAAACATACAAAGAAAATGCTATACTGCAAACTGTTTGCAAGTATGTTACTCTGAACACAGAGTGCTTGTGATGCACACAAACCATCCAAAACATTTTTCAAACTGTCACACATACACACACACTCACACTGAATGAGGTCTGCATATATTACTCTTCAGACGGTAAATAAACATCCGCTGTGTGTGTGGGTGTGATATCTGTGTATGAACACACCTGTTCAGGTAACAGTGTGAGGTGGAAACAGTCCATCAGCACAGACAGAGGAAGTGATGATGGTATTAGTACTGTTGTATCCTGTCTCAGTGTGTTTAGAGTCAGTGGCATATCACTTACAGAAACTACCATGGTATTATTATAGCTTACATTATTATTGTACTTTAGGCCTACATTATAGTTGCTGAAATAGCTTAGCTAAATAAAAAATAATTATATATATATATATATACTTTTTTTATATGAGGCATTGTTAATATATTATAATATTCTGAAAAAATTATTAAACAGCATGACAGAACAGCACTAACAGCACTAACAGACTAAAAGATTGTATATTTTGTCCAATGAAAACAATGTGTTTTGACAAGAACACTGACAAGAATTCCCTTGAGACTTTCATTGTCCATGTGTGTGTGTAAGAAGAATCGACAAGTGTTACTATGTCCTGTATATTGAGTGTGTGTGGTTAAAATGCTGTAATGTATCATCAGGCTTGGGAGGGTTACTTTAAAAATGTATTCCGATACAGTTACAAATTACTTCATAAAAAAGGATTCAGTAACGTAATCCAAGTACCAGAATATGAAAGTAATGTAACTGATTACTTTTTGATACTTCAAGGACAGATATTATAAAAAAAACGTATTACGAATTTCACATCCCTGAAATCTATTTATTTAAAGGGCTATAGAGACATCTAGTGGCTACTACAGTAGGTTTTACAGATGATTATGTATTATGTAGGTTATAAGGAAATAATAAAAACACAACATTTAAAAATTCTACACAATCTACAAATTAGTTTATTTTAAAATAGGAAATAAACTGTTGACTGAAGCCGTGATCTTTCTTAATTTGCCTGACTGAACTTGGGCCGTTAGCAGTGGGAGTTCACCTACGTTAGCAGCGAACATCTCCTTAAGTGAGACTGAGAAGATTATGAAAGGACATTTTAGGTACTAAAAAGCTACCTTCTTAATTTCTACAGATTCCAGCATCGCTAGAAAACGTACAACAGCGATCATACAAACCACTGAATTTTAAAGCAACTGGTATAAACGCTACTAGCTAACAAGGCACAGTTTGCACTGTAAAACCAAGTTGTTGGAATTTTCCTCTTTAAAAAGAAAATAACAGCAGAATTTCCAAGAAATTAAAGCATTTTTACCTGTGGGAATCATCGTTTCTAGCAGCAGTGATTGAGAATCGGTGTCTGAGGAGATGTCGAGAGCTGTTAATTTACGCAGTCACCAGCGAGTGGATCACGTGACTCGTGTCACGAGACCGTAAGGTCGCGAGTCATTAATATAGTGTTATGCCAAAATACAGATTTACTTCGTTTTAAATGAAACCATTGTAATCCTAAAAGTATCCCCGCCTTTTTCAAAAAGTAACTATAATCTGATTACTACGTTTTTATGATGTAACTGTAACGTGTCAGAATTACTGGATTTTTGTATCCTAATTACATAACGCCGTTACATGTATTCCGTTACTCCATTGTAGCATTATGTGCATGCTGAGTAAAATAAGAAAGATGCTTTAAAGATTATTATGTTTAGTTTATTCATTGGGTACTTTGGAGATTAAAAATATCCTGATGTCACAGTTTAGGTTGTTCAGATCAGAGTATTAAGTTTCTAAGGATAAATGAAAAGGTCCATAAAAAGATTTACTTATGACATCAGAATGTGTATATAGCTATAGGCCTATATATATATATATATATATATATATATATATATATATATATATATATATATATATATATATATATATATATATATATATATATATATTATATATTTCTAATATAAATCTTTATTTTGTGTTTAGGAGTGAATAATATTCAAATGAGTAAAACAACTATATTTTCTGGAGGAATCTGATGAATAAGATGAGAGAGACTTGTTGAATTAGTTGAATTTAGAAAAACCTTCACATGCAAGCCAGACTGAACACACGGACACTGCAGCATTCACATTCTCCCCTTATCTGAATTGGAATGCTGTTGCTAACCCCCCCACACATACGCACACACACTGGGTTTCCATGATTTATGAGGACATCCCATAGACATAATGATTTTTATACTGTACAAACATATCCGTTCCCCTTACACTAACCCTGTTGCTAAATCTACCCATCACAGAAAACGTTCTGCATTTTTACATTTAAAAACTTAGTATGATTTATAAGCAGTTTTCAATGGTGACCAAAATATGTCACCATAAGGTTTAAAAAACACTGCTATAACAATCTTAGTGAGAACATTTAATACCCATAACATAGGGTTTACCAGAACCACAATTTTTCCTTTGCCTTTTTTACATTTAATTTTAAATATTTTAATTGTTTTCAAGCCTCTGTTTCCTACCCCTATTTAATCTCTATTTTTTTTGTGTGTGTGATTTAAATGCAGTAATGTATCATTGTGTGCATGCTGCATTGTCAGCAAAGTTTGGAAACACTACAGAGAGACAGGAGCTAGGAATGGACAAAAGAAAGGAGTGTATCCTCTATTTCCTCTAATACAACAAACACACTAGAGTTTATTTAAAGAGCCCTTCATGACTACCAAAACTCAAGTGTTTTATTTAAAGACCCCTCAATGCCATGGGCTATTATGGACATTATACTGTATAGCTCTCAATTTTAAGATGCTATTCTCCAGAAAAAAGTAAATGAACCTTCTGAAATGAACCCAAAATATACAGCAGCATTTCAGATTTTCAATAAATCCAAACTTCTACAATCAATATAATTTAAATATGAAAGAAATGATCCCTCTTCAAGTCTAGATTATGTAAACTAAGATACCGCTAAACCGCCAGCAAGTCAGTCATGGTTTAATAACCTTGTGATGTCAAATAACTGCAACTAAATCGAATTCAGCTCAGTGTCCAGTATGAATTCCCCAAAAATAGATATTTTTACTTCTGTGATACCCTTAGAACTTTTAATTAGTTTTTTTGCGACTAACACATAACTACACAATCGTTCAAAGGTTTGGGTCAGTAATTATTTTTTAAAGAAATGAATACTTTTATTCAGGGGCATTAAGTTGATCAGAACTAACAAATGATATGCAAATTACCTATCTTCAGTTAATGCTGTTCTTTCTATTCATCAAAGAATCCAGCACAAAAAAATGAATTTGTTTCCACAAAAATATGAAGCAGCACAACTATTTTCAACATTGATATTAACAAAATGCGGTTTTACCGTATGTTTTATCAAATAAATCCACCCTTGGTGGACTTCTTTCAAAAACACATTGTCAAACACAACATTTGAATGGTAGTGTATTATCTAAATCCGAGTCTAATATACTCAGTCTTTACCATCAATGCCAGTTTAAAGCCTCAATATAAAATCCAATGATTTATGTTATTTACGTCATTAATCACAGAAAACGAGCCCGATCTCATGAAAGTTCGTATTTATAGCACGAATGTCATTTCTCGTGGCATTTATACGCCAAAAACAGTTTTTGCGTGTATATGGTACGCATTTTTCATGTGCATACTCTCAGAAAAAGGTACAAAAGCTGTCACTGGGGCTGTACCTTTTGTCCATTTTAGGTGCTAATATGTCAATTTTAGGTGTTAATAATATGTCAATTTTAGGTATTATTATGTCCATTTTCAGGTGCTAGAATATGTCCATTTTAGGTCCAAATATGTACATTTTAGGTGGTGATATGTATATTTAGGTACTAATATGTACATTTTAAGTGTTAATATGTACATTTTAGGTGCTAATATGTACATTTCAGGAGCTACTACATTTTAGGTCCTAATATGTCAATTTTAGGTGCTAATATGTAAATTTTAGGTGTTAATAATATGTCAATTTTAGGTGTTAATATGTCCATTTTAGGTGTTAATATGTACATTTTAGGTGGTAATATGTATATTTTAGGTACTAATATGTACATTTTAAGTGTTAATATGTACATTTTAGGTGCTAATATGTCCATTTCAGGAGCTTATATGTCCATTTTAGGTCATATGTCCATTTTAGGTGGTAATATGTACATTTAGGTACTAATATGTACATTTTAAGTGTTAATATGTACATTTCAGGAGCTACTAAATTTTAGGTCCTAATATGTCAATTTTAGGTGCTAATATGTAAATTACATGAGCTAATATGTCCATTTTCAGGTACTAATATGTCACATTTTAGTGGCCAATATGTACCACTAAGGTACCAATATGCAGCCTTTGGGTACAAAAGTGTACCTTTTGAAAGGTACAGCCCCAGTGACCGGCTTTTGTACCTTTTTATCTGGACAGTGTATGATGTATTTTTGGCGTATAGATACACACAAACTTGCCACCCCACCTACCCAGGGTTTTTTGGTGAGTAGCATATGCACACAAAACATTTTGGCATATAAATGCCACGAGAAATGACATTCATGGTATAGATAGATACACATTTCATGAGACTGAAACCACATGTCGTTGTTCTTTAAAAATGACAAGAACAACCAGAATACTTTCCCCTCTTGATTGAATCACATCAGACATCACTACCATTATACATGTGACAGAGCAAACACAGCAGGCCTGACTGTTTATCTGGAAACACACACACCCTGTTCATCCATGTCAGCATCATCTCATCATGCTGACGCATGCCGGCTCCGTTCATGCAAACATTGTGTGTGTGTGTGCTGATGAGATGTGCATTACTTTCAATCCTCTTCTGATTCGGATTATAATAGTATTTCGCCTGTGTTCACACTCACCTTGAGACTCCTTAAAAAAGATGCAGCTGCGTGCCCACTCCAGCGATGGAGAAGAGCGTCTGGTCGGCCATGTGGCACATCAGGCCGAAGGTGCTGAGCCCGTTTCCTGTTTGGCTGCGAGACTCCGAGAGTTCTGTTCCTGCTGCAGGTGGGCCAGGTGAGCGCTTATCTTGCTCTGCACCTGCAGCTCATCTTGCTCACAGGCGAACAAACTCCAGAACCAGGCGGCGGGACCGTGAGAGCTCGGGCGGGGCCAGCGGCGGGCTGCTGGACACTCGTGCCTGATCCATGTACGTGTAGCCTGGGACCGATTCTGGGGAGCTGGCGCTGGTGTGGTGCTCTGAGCTGGTGTAGTGGTCGGGATGCTCGGACTTGATGGCGGCGGCCGGGCAGGTTTGGATACGGGGACTGTGCTGGGGAGAGGGGTGTGGGCCGGGATTGGGCCGGATAAGGCTCGCAGGGAACTGGATGCGTAGCAGGCTGCGTTCATAATCGATGAGGGCCAGCCAGGTGCCGAATGTTCAGGTGTGTGTTTTTTTGAGCTGGAATGGAGAGAGCAGTGCTAAAGCTGTAGTCAGACTGTGGCTGATGACAGCAAAGGGGGCGTGGCTTCCATCTTTAAGCCACTCGCCCGGATGAGAGCTTTCTTCTGCTGCTTTAACGCCCGGTCTCGTTTGTACATGGGGCCGAATTTGCTTTCGCCCTCCCTCGCATCCTGTTGAGCACGGACAGCTGTGAGCACAAACAATACCATGTTGCATTGCGCTTTATAATTAATGTTCATTTGTATTAGAGTGTTGTTCAGAGTATCATAAAAGTATTTATGTTATAATCCATCTACACTGTTAAAAAAATCTGTAGAAATTACAGTAAATTACAGTAAAACTGGCAGCTACTTGCCAGTAACTTACTGTAGATTTCAATTATTGTTATTTACTGGCAACAGTTTGTTCAAAGTTAAATGAACATTAAACATTGAACAAGTCTTTATATTTACAGAAACAAAAACAAAAATAACAGCATCATGCAAAGCATTCTGGGAACCAAAATCTGAAGGGAAAAAAACAGAAAAAGATTGATGACGATTTTGGTTCCCAGAATGCTTTTGCATTAGAATTGTTATTTTAGTTTTATTCTGTAAAGACAAAGACTTGTTAATGTTTAATATTCATTTCACTTTGAACAAACTGCTGCCAGTAAATATACATCAATTTAAATCTACAGTAAGTTACTGGCAAACTGCTGCATAACTACAGCAATTTTTTAAAATGTTTTATACAAAATAATATCAAATTAAAAAGTATTTCTGTAGCCCATTAAGTTCTGTGCTTAAAAATATTTTTTTTCTTCTGTCAAATCAGCTTAATTTATGTGGTTCAGATAACATAATATTTTGAGTTTCTGATTCAATCAATCGCCATTGTATTAACTCAATTTTTCAAATTCAATGAACTTAAAGTTTTAAGGTAAACCAGGTTACTTCATTTTTTTAAGTTAAACCAACAATATTTTTTTACAGTGTATTAAATGTGTGTGTGTGATAATTAATACATTATATATATATATATATATATATATATATATATATATATATATATATATATATATATATATATATATATATATATATCAAAGGTATATATATATATATATATATATATATATATATATATATATATATATATATATTATCTGTGTGTGTGTTCTATGAAGGTTTTTCAGTTCATATATACCCAGCTTCAAATTACATTTAATTTCTTACTTTGTTTCTCGCTTTCAAGTATAAATAAATAAATAAATAATAATGTATTTATTGAACAGGAAATGTTCTCATATGACATAAAACTGTAAAACCCTTTTTGGTTCTAATTGGAATCTTTGTTTTTAGAAGTGAATATAGGCTCTATAAGTTGAATGTTACTTCTTGTCCGTTTTTCTAAAATTTGTCCTTCTATTAACTCACGAGCTAGTTAAAAATACCTCTATAGCCTGACTGATTAAAAATAGAGCCGTGCTTAAATGAATACTTAACCTTGATCCAGAAGCAGCGCGCGCAGCCGGGAACGCAAAGGTGCCCGCAGATAATAGCGACCTTGCAAGAAGCACTGCAATTTCTTTTTTCTTTTTTCACTGTTGATTCTTTTTCCCTGGTCTTTTCTCTTATTCTAAATCTACATCTTGAAACTAATCAACCGGCTGCAATTCAATTTCAATTCTAATCCGTTTTTTCCCTGTTCTGTTCAGGCATAAGATTGACTATATCGTGGATATAATACAATCATTTATATTTTAATAATAAATACGATGGTAAAATAATAAGAAGATAGTAGCTAAGCAATATAATAAAAACAAACCGCTCTAAAAATGAAAAAAAGAAATGGATGAACAATAGCCCATTTTATACGAAACTATTTACAAATGTAATCCCTAAAATAATTCATTATTATTTGACCTCCAAAATATATACGCTTTATAAATTTCATACTGAAATGAATTTGAGATGAACTGTTCCGCTCACCTCCAGCCGCATCCCGACGCTTGAGACATTTCTGGAAGCGGCAGAACGGACACCGTTTCCTCTGGGTTTTATCAATCTTACAGTCTTGACTCTCTGCACATGTGTACCGTTTGTTATTCTGTACGGTCCTCTTAAAGAAACCCTTTGCATGAAATAAAAAAGAAAATACTGTTACGTATTCATCAAAGGTAAAAAAAATCAAAACAATAAATAAATGATATCTTTAAACATGCAATTCTTCAGAAAAAAATGTATAGGCCTAATTACTATAGTTTTAAAATTAACATAGGCTACATTTGTAAATTTGTACGCAGTGACAGAAACATCTAAAAAACCTAGTAAATAAAATAAATAAATAGCTAGGATATATATAGCCTATCATCATAAAAAATATAACATTTGATACGATGTAAAAAATGAAACTATGTTAGCTTACAGAGCGGTTTCCACCGGACCCTTAAAATTATAAATAGCCTATATTAAATATTTAAAATAAACAAATTATTCTTAATTGAACAAAACAAGTGAATCTAATCACAGAAATTACCTACTCAATTTTAGGTCGCCTAGAACAGATTGAAGGCTTATTATTATTATATTATTATTATATTTCTTAAAGGCTGATTTATTACCTTGCAGCTCTCACAGGTTAATAACCCATAATGATACCCAGAAACTTTATCCCCACACACCGGACACAACTCTTCCAGGTCCGTATCATAACTGTCAGTCCATCCCGCCCCGCCGAGCGCCTGCGCACACACACATAAACACACACTGCTAAAAGAAACGTTCTTAACCGGTTGTTATAACATAAGAATAAAATTCTTCGTATCAAAAACATTAAGGTTCTTTGGAAATTAAAAATGTTCTTGCAGTCACATTATTCATTTCTGGACCAAAACATCGATGGATTTCCATGAAACTCTTGATGGAACTAGATAATTTAAAACATAGGCTAATTTATGTAAAATATTTGTCGGTTCTAATTGCAATCTTTATTGAAATTTGAGCTGATATATAAAAACATTGCTAAAATGATCGCATTCAATAGGCGGCATAGATACATCCAATAAATCAGCTAATTTAATTGATAATTCTAAGTGCATTTAAATAGGCCAATGTCATTACAGTAGACATTTTTGTATGATGGCATTGTAATTTCTGTCTATGTTTCTATACATGTTTAAAATCACATCACATTAAATTAACAAGAAAATATTAGGCTACATCGGCATCATTTAGCGCATTTAATTGAGCAATAATAATAATGCAGCCTATTTGTATTATTGTGTTAAATATCAATAGCCTATATTACATATATGCTGTCTTAAATATGGCTAGCCTTTGTGATATAAAAATATATCACTTTAGGCCTACTAATAGAATAATCGTTCTTTCACGTAGTTTAGTTGGAATGCAAATGGATCCAAATGAAGTCACGAAAGCATGTAATGTTGAAGTGAAAGAACTGTTACCTGTCAGTGACTCCTGCTCCTCTGCGGTGCTTCAGTGCTGCTGATCTCTGCGCGAGGAATTTAATCACTAAAACCGCGAACCCGCGCGAGCCTGCCGGTTCACTGTGTGCGTGTTTTCCCGGTAAAAACCTGCGTGATGTCTGCGAGGACAGCGCGAGGGCAGCAGCTCTTTATTAGTGTTTGGCCTCGTGCGTTCACATAGTAGACATGCCCCTCATATTCACGCGCACGCACACACATACAAAAAAGAATTGAATGAGCAACAGGAAGAAGCGCCTATCTGCAACAGGTACTGGGGATGGGGAGGAGACATGAAAATGTTTTCGAATGAACGCTGAATAATTTCTGATTGAAATGAACTCTTATATGAAGACAAACAATTCAACGCTGCAAAAAAAGTTGTTTCCGAACTTGGGTGATTAAGTCATCTCAACCTAATTTACACGAAACTGACTTAAAAAATGAGTTGAACTTATAAAAGAAGTTGAAATTTGCTTAACTTATTTTGATGAGTTAAAGCAATATAAAACATGTTGTCAAAACTTATTGATCATAAAATATTTTAGTGAACATTATTAACATTTTTGTTGTGTTAAAATAATAAATAATGATATGCACAAAGTAGGCTAACCTTACATTTATTCGTTATTATATTACGTGTTTATAAATAGCATTTGCACACTCATAAATGGCCCAAATGAATTTGAACTTTTTTGCTCTAAAAAAAAAATAAACGTCCCAACACGTTTTTTTTTCAAGTGAACATTTTGCCAGTTCACTGGACAAGAACCATTTGATTTAATAACGTTGAAAAAAATCTAAAGAAGCCATTATCCTAAAGAACCTATTGTAATTGAAAGGTTCCGTTGATGTTAATGGTTATTTATGGAACAACTGACACCAGTAAAGAACCTTTATTATTAAGAGGTGTATAAACGCTGAAAGATCAAGATCGACGTGACATTCAAAAGCAGTTGAATTAATACGCTAATAACAGCTTAACGACAGACTGTGATCTGATAGCCGACATGCTTTAGTTCAACTCTTAAATGTAAAGTTGTCCATTATTATTGTATTTTGACTTATGACCGTCATGCAATCGTTGAGATTTATGCAGTCTACTTACAAAAATACTGGAGCCCGTTAATTATTTTTTGGTAGCCTATATCATGACAGTTTATTGAAATGCTATAGCCTAGTAACATTTTACTTCATTTCTTTTCTCCTAAAAGAAGGTTGGATCAGTCTGATGACTGACGGTTCTCTGCCTACATCATCTTCCACCGCAATCATAACCGACTAATAAATCCTGAATGTCAAGTGCAAAAATGGACAAACTGAGGAATATTTTTCTTACGAAATAATATAACATTATAGTGTCAGAAATTAGAGAATGTCCCCATTAATTTCACCAATATATATATATATATATATATATATATATATATATATATATATATATATATATATATATATATATATATATATATATATATATATATGCCTATATGTGGCATATGATTAATGAAGTAATCGGTATTGGTTTTCCAATCCACACAAACGCTCACACGCGCAAACAAAACATCTTTCCATTCTGTGACTCCTGCACACGAGTGTCTCCATATGGCGCATTTCCCATCAGTCATTGTGCTTCTTAATCAATAACGAACACGAAACACCGCGTGCAGAGGTGCTGAAGATCGCTCTCCGTCACAGACACGTGGAACATGTGTGCGCACAATAAAGACAATAGCTGACGGGCCCACTTTAATTTCTCATTAGCATATTAATTAATACACTTCAGGAAATATTTGAGTAGCACAGATCAGAGTGCCAGAACAACACAGGTCATATGTCACCGTTTGCTACAAAATAATCCCATGAATCTTTGACTGCAGGACTAATTATTTCTAGTTAGACCTGGAAGTCTTTTGTTACAGCTGCATGTTTTATATAGCTACCCCCTCCCCATAGATAATAATTGTAATAATAATCACCGAAAAAAAGGGAATTCTTTCAATTGCGATTGTTGAAGCTGGTGTCTCCTTTCATTTCTAAATAAATCGGCTATATAGCAAATAAATAAATAAATAAAATAAATAAATAAATAATAATTATAATAATTATACAGATATTGATCATATTATTAGAATAAACAAAGAAACCATTTATTTGTTTAAAATATTTATATTTTATATATTATTTTATTTTTATTTTACTAGCGTGGATTTATATATTAAAGCATACAATCATCTCAATTATGTCATTTATTATCATGTATACACTGTTTTGTACTGGCCATATCCAAACATTTGCTATAATAGCGCCAAATGAAATAGAAGCAAAAATAAATAAAAAAAATAAGTTTTCACATAATTTTTGTGTTTGGCATATTATTATTAACCAATATATCAATATTAAGTCACACCAACACATTTGATACCACACAACCAAAATGCTTTGGCATGGTTTACTATAGTTTTTAGTGCTTATTAACCATAATTATTACATTTGGATCATAATATAACATAACTATACATATTATAATGGATACATATTACATTTATCATCACATTAAAAAGGATCTATTTAAGACCACCACCTAAAGCAGTGACAGTCTAAAATATTCATTAAAATCCTAACAGAATTGGTTATTGAATTGTCATGCACCGACACATGGGTCCCCATTCATTGACGGGATAGATGTTCATCTCCAATAGATATTTTGATCAACAGTAGTCTGTCGATCAAAATATTCGTAAAAATGAAAAATATGAAAAAAAGAAAAAAAAGAAAGACTTTGTTCACCCCAACAAGGTCGAAACCCCAAACGTCCAATGGAGTTGTCACTTCTCACATAAGACCTGAACATCACACCTGATTTTATTCAGGAAGAGAGGAGAGAAAGGGGAATAAAGAGAGATTCAAAGAGTCTTTGTAGTCTTTGACCTTCGTGGCCTTTCCGCCGACATGACTCAACTATAGATGAATTAAAATGATATTCCAGGATAAAAGATGACTAGCTGAAGAGGGAACAGAATGAGAATTAAGGGGAAAATCCAGAAAAACGATTAGCTTTACAAGCCATATTTAAGTGCATTCTGTTAAAAGTGAGATTAGGAAATTGACATAGTTTATATAAAAAGTATTCCTCTTCTTGTATTGGTCTATTCAATATACTCTATACTCTACACTTGCAGCAGTGTAATTGTGTTTACCAGGGTGTGTGTGGGTGAATGTGATTTCACCAAGTGCAACGTGTTCCTGGATCTAATACCTTTGTCTGCTCCTGAACAATCAACCAATCAGATTGGGACAAGTGTACAGTTTGAACCATGGGTTAGGTGCTTTAACAACAGTTTTATTCACTGTAATTCATTATTTCCTTGTGCTTAGTGATGACATATGGGGCATGAATGTGGATAGGACTTCTTTATGGTTAGGATACGGTTCAGAACATTTTCGGAGAGGAGATGTTGTTCCAGGATCAACAGAATATGTTGATCCAGGAACATGTCGATCCAGGAACATGTCTGTCTTGGCGAAATCACGGTGATCTGTGTGTGTGTGTGTGTGTGAACATGGTGGTCTGTATTTTTAAACTGTCCTTCACCTGCACACACTTTCACACACTTCTGAAGATTGCTTTCCAAATACACACACTTACACATGTCAAGTGTGTTAAGTATGTAGGTCTATAACAGCAAGATCTTGTCACTCCATCATTTGCGTCAAGTAAATTGAAAGGTTTTTTTACGCTCACAGAATGGTAAACTTGTCTTTATTTACACAAAGTTAAAAGTGAAAACATGCAGGACTCGATCTGACCTATAGAAAGTGACTTGGTTTTGTTGATGTAACCTCCAGGTTGACTCACACACTGTATATTGACATAAACCAGTTCATTTAGAGATTTTCACACAAAGGATTCATGGAGGGTTAGACGTATGAGTTTAATAAATGTAAGCATACACTGAATATGTTGCTATAATTGTGTACTGTTTGTAGTCTAATGTCTACTACAATATACTGAGGAGCAAATAGTATATTTTTTCGTGGCATTTCTTATAGGCTACTTGCAGATATGATAAGCATTTCTTAATGAAAGTTATTACAAAATATAACATATATACATATAATACATATAATATACATAGATAGATAGATAGATAGATAGATAGATAGATAGATAGATAGATCAGATGGACAGACGAGATAGACAGACAGACAGACAGACAGACAGACAGACAAACAGACAGATAGAAAGCAGACAGATAGATATATGGATAGATGGACAGAAAGACAGAAGAGACAGACAGACAGACAGCAGACAGACAGATAGATAGATGGATAGATGGACAGATAGACAGACAGACAGGCAGACAGACAGATAGACAGCAGACAGATAGATGGACAGACAGACAGACAGACAGATAGATGGACAGACAGACAGGTAAACAGCAGACAGATAGATGGACAGACAGACATATAGATGGACGGATAGACAGACAAGACAGAGCAGGTAGACAGGTAGACGGACAGACAGACAGACAGACAGACAGGACAGATTTAAGACAGACGGACGGACAGACAGACAGATAAATAGATCGGACAGATGGATAGATATGACAGACAGACAGACAGACAGATGGATAGAGATAAGACGGACAGTACAGATAGATAGACAGATGAACAGACAGATGACAGACAGATAGATGGATAGATGGCAGACAGAGACAGACAGACAGACAGACAGACAGACAGATGGATAGATGGACAGAAAGAGACAGACAGACAGCAGACAGATAGATGGATAGATGGACAGACAGACAGACAGACAGACAGACAGACAGAACAGACAGACAGACAGATGGACAGACAGACATATAGATGGATAGATGGACAGACATAAGCATCAGACGGACGGACGGCACAGACAGACAGACATAACATAGACGGACGCGAACTAGACAGCAGATAGCAGATAGACAGAACAACAGACAGACAGACAGTACAGTGATGCAGTACTAGAACAGACAGATGGACAGACATACAGATATACAGACAGACAGATAGAAATAGAAGCAGACAGATAGATAGATGGATAGATGGACAGATAGACGGACGGACAGACAGACAGACAGGTAAACAGCAGACAGATAGATGGACGGACAGACGGACAGACAGATATAGTCAGACGGACGGACGGACGGACAGATAGATCAGACAGACAGATGGACAGATGGATAGACAGATAGCAGACAGACAGAAGACAGACAGACAGATGGATAGACAGACTATATGGATAGTATCTATCAGATTAAGTACTAGTGCGTATTGTTTAGTAGTGCCCATCCCTTATACACTACATTTTTAAAAGATAATACTAGTTATTCACTAGTTCTTATTTTTAGAGACTTGTACACAATCATTAGATACTACCTAGACACAATATCTAGCGAATAGGCAGTAATAATAGGCACACAGACTTATTAAAAAATAAGCACTAGTATAATGAATAAGTAGACTGACTAGTAGCATGAAAATAGACACTAGTAGGTTTTAAGGATTAAATGTTGAAACAGCCTGCCAGACAGAAAGATGGATAGATGGAGCAGTGGTAATGTGTGTGTTAGTGAGAGTGGCATTTAGGCAGTGCCCTGGCCCTGAGATCTGTTCTGCAATGACGTAAAAATATTTCACCCCAAGACCCTCAAAACCTTGAGCCTGTTACACAGCTGATTTCAAACACTCTCTGTATAACACACACACACAACCATATAACTGACTCTGCCACGAGCCCTAAAACAGCCACGTGTGCCTGTGTGTGCATCAGGAGTGTTAAGTGTGTGAAGGTCTCTGTGTGTTTTAGTTTCTTATCTGAGCCATCAGTATTTTGAATGTTCCGCACAGATAAGATTACTTGTGTCAAAGTGAACCTGAAAGACTGTGTATGTGTGTTTAACACAGATGACCAAAAGAATAGCCAATGAGATCTTGAGTCCTGTGTAAACTAAGACCAAAAAAGCTTCTTTTACTGCCATTAATTGACGCATTAACAGCCTTATATATAGTACAAATCACTGCAGTTCATGGCCAGGGCAATGTGATGTTCAATAATGTTCATTAAATATTTTTTTTTATGTTTTTATTTTCGTTTTTGAAAGAAGCTTAGCATTTCATTCTTAAATATATTAGTAGGCTATCAACAACATCAGGCAATTGACGACATCAAAACGGAAGCACTGTCTTTGATAAGATTTCATAAGCCATCTAAAACTGAAAGTTAACTCAACGTTAGGCAAAAAAATAAAATAAATAAAATAAAATACTAATCTATCTGAGGCTGCTTTCATTTTACAGATGTGTTTCTCAAACTAAGCCAACATGAGAATTGGAAACAACTGTGAAATTAACTTTTAACATTTGTCTTTGGCTTGTACCTGTCAATGTCGCCCTGAGAACGGATCTCACAAACCGCGGGGAAATTAAGTGTTCTGTTTTAATATGGGCTGTGTCTGAAATCTTCCACCACTACTCACTGTATAGTGAACTATATAGTGAGCTCGCTATTTTGTAGTTCTGTCCGAATGTATGATGATTATTATACATTATGGTCCATTCGATTTATCCCAGAATGCATTTTGAAAAGTAGTGTACAACCGATGGTCACTAACCCAAGCCCTACATCCCATCATGCATTGGCGACAGTAATGACGTAATCAATGGCACCAAGAAATGTCTGAGTACTGTCCGAAAGTGGTGTTTGAGCCTGTTCTCATCCCAAGGCGTCATATACGATGCTTTTGCCAAAGCCTAGACATCCAACGCAAATGGCACCCTTTAGTGTCAAATGAGACGCAGATATATATGGGGCAGAAGGCGCCTCCTAGTGGTCTAACCCTAACTCTACCCCATACCTAAACCTACCATAACCGAAGCGTCTCATTTGACACTAGAGGGTGCCATGTGCGTTGGATGTCTACGCTTTGGCAAAAGAGTTGTATGTGACGCCTTGGGATGAGAATGCGTTGAGTGTTTGTATTATGCTGATGAGCTCACCATATAGTGCTCTACTCCCTACCCCCTACATCAGGGGGGTAAGGAGTAGTGGTTTGAATGGAGATTGCAGACACAGCCATGAACAGTTCCAGTTTCTGAAAATGCAACGTAGCACCATAGACAGTACAAGAAATGGACAGAGCGATCTCATTGGAACTCCATCTGAGGATGGCAATTTTTTAGCACTTCCGTCCCTGACGGCAGACTCAAACAGAGCTTGATGACGTGAGTTGTGACGTGAGCAAACCGTCTGTCTTCTAGTGCTGCGGCATGAGAAATCTGAATCATTCCCTTATCGAAACTTGCAGAGGTGGAGAGTTTGAGTAGGAGCTGTCCATGAGTTAGGAGAAGGAGACAATTTTGCTAGATATTCTGATGAATTATTTTGTTATTTTGCCTCCATGTTTCCCCGATCGTGCGAGCTTCTTCTCCTGTCCATACGGTAATCTCTCTACTGTGGGACAAGAGTCGCTTGGTTATGACGCAATCGTTAGCCTACTTTCACTAAAACTGCTTCTACGGGGCAATAACATAAGATACAAGTTAATGGAGCAATTTATACATTGTCGTGTTTCTTTAGAAATAAATAATGGACAAATGGGGTCTTCAAACGCCTCAGATGTAAACTTATTCTGCGGTCAAAGTGACGCCAAAATGAATGGGAGTCAATGGGAATGCTAACGCAAGTGAAGTTCTGCTACAAGATGGCAGCTCCCGCGAGGCTTCAACTTCGGGACAATGGATTACCCCCTTGCGCAGCACACATGCGCAAGTCGCCATGCACAACGGTGCACTTAAAGGGACAGTTCGAGCCAGTGAATTTTAATATTTACCATTTGCACGTACACATTTGCCCGATGAAGGAAACACACGATGTAGGCCTGACGTTTGTTCCATGAAAATGTGCAAAAGGCGATTTTATTTTGCTTTATTAAAAGTGAAGGCACGCCTCTTATTTGGAGGGCCCTGTTGCAATTAAGGCCACGTTTACACAAAGCCGGGTATTTAGAGAAACGAATATTTTCCCCCTCTCATTTTCAGATGGTAACATCGTGTCGCACACACGGCGCCGATCGCCATCATATCTATGCCAAACCTATGGGCGGCAGTGTAGGGAGAAGGATAAAGTCATGCAAGCCAATCAGAATCGACAAGAGAGAACCTAAAACACTGTTTCTCCCAGTTGACACGACAACACACAACCGGCGCTTTCAGAAATCTCCACTTTGGCCGGAGTTTTCCGAAATAAGTACTTTTCTGTGATAAAAACAGTGTTTTCGTGTAAAATCGAGAGGCCAAACCGCATGGGAAATATCTGCGTTTTCCCTTTCGTGTAAACGGGCCTCATATAATGCCACAAACAGGTAAGTTGAGTTATGAGAGACTTAAACAAATTAAAATAAACAATAAAATTTTTGCAGTAGCGCACAATATTTGAAACATCAAAATTGTGGAGCGTGAAAGAGCAGCGCAGTCTCATCCCAATTCGTCATATAAGACGTTTTGGACGTCTTTTGACCATTCGTCAATATATGCCTTTTTAGGGCCCCCTTAAACGTCGGTAGATGACGTCTATCAGATCCTAACTCTACCCCAGACCTAAACCTAACCCTAAACCCAACCCGTCACCTAACTGACATTAAAGGTAAAGCATCAGTTGTATGACGACCCGGGATCGTCATCTATGAACGTTTAAGGGGGCCCTAAAAAGGCATATATTGACGAATGGTCAAAAGACGTCCCAAAACGTCAGTTATATGACGAATTGGGATGAGACTGTGTTAGAAAGAGATGTTTGCTAAACATATTATGAGAATTAGTCACCAACCAAAATGTCAGATGAGAGGATATGGAAGTAGTCATCTTTTTTAAGAATGGAGTGGGAGAATTAGACTAAGGAAGAGAAAAGGTTGTGCTAAAAACAGGCATGATTTCTGTACGGCTGCTCCCCGCAGGAAGGGGCGGAGCCTGACACAGGAAACAGGAACTTCACTTAGAACTTACACATAGAACTCTATGCTGATTCAGGATATAAGTTTGCTAAATTTGTTGTATTGTTCGCTTTATCCAAACTACTCCATCATAACAGATTGTGATGGAGAAAAGGAGAGGAAAGAAAACTGAATGAAGAGTGAACAAGGTCATGGGCATCTAAATTAGTTCAAGTGGACACTCAAAATTTTGCTCACAAGTCAAAAAGAAACAAAGACATGCTTCTATATCCAGCATTTAAAGGCAACTCTGCAAGTTTTGACATCACAATTTACACATTAATAAACGAAATTCTCTCTCAATGGCCAAAGATGTCCTGTATTTTTCCTGTTGTTTCATTCTCTCAATTCAAGAAGAGAATATATGGCTCAGATGAATCAGACCCATATCCAGTTCTAAGGCAATTAGACTGAGGAATCAGAGTGTCAGTGTCAAGGTTATGCATTTTGATTGATCGGATCAGCCCATAAATCTCGATCTACTATTAACTTCACTATCTATGATGTGTCCAGCCACTTTAAAGCAGCCTTGGCTCCGGAAGTATTTTTCCCATTCATTTTTCCCATAGGTATTGCAAAAAAAGTATTTAAAGAGTTATAAGTACACCAAATCAACCAGCTATGAAGTGAATCAACAACATTACAAACGTTTTTAAGACTGACGGTACAAGACTGTGTACATATAACGAGGCAATCTCATTAAACATTGTGAACAACATAATCAAAAATAAAAACAATGGATAAATATAAAACTATTGATTGAAATATGTTAACTATGGTTGCACTTATTTTTTTTAAGGTGATGTAGTATTGCACTTAAGTACTGACTGATATTAATAAACTATGTACTATGTTACGGTTAAGGTTTGCTTTAGTTACTTGTAATTATGCATAACTTACTGTTATTACTATAGTAAATATACATTTAAGCAATGTGTAATGTCACCCTAAAAATAAAGTGTTACCAAAGTGTTACTTTTGGCTGGTTTCTGTTAAGGAGATTATTTTGCAGAATTATGGGTAATGTAGTTATTCACCGTGAGTTATTAAATGTGCTTCTTTTATGCTGGCTAATGGCTTCAACAAAAGCATATAGCATTGGTTAAAATATTGTAGCTCACAATACTGTAGGTCTATCTTTAAAGGTTTTTAAGTTATCATTAAAAAATAAATTCCTCTATTGAGAACATCTTTTACCATTTTTACGTCTGGAATCTGCTGCACTCTGGCAGACAGAAATATGTTTTGTTGAATAATTTTGGTATGTGACAATAAGTGTTTGAATTTTTGGTAAATTCAGTTTGGGATTTGGGGAATGTGATGAGCCACAAATGCTGAGTTTGTACAATTTGATCTTTGCTGATCGAGTTTTACAGACTGCACAGAAATACAGTCTAAGGTTCCTTCCTGTATCCTGTACATGTCCAAAAACATAACTATATGGGCACCTTCACTAATATTAAAATATTACTAACCAATCTTACCTTAGTTTCTTCACAATCTGCAAGTAAATATTTGCGCCCCCGAGCGCCCCCGCATGGACAGAGACGTGTTACTGCAGCCAGTCCAGAACCCGGAAGTAACCAGCCAGTGCCAATTCTCTTCAATTCAGACATTCTCTGATATGATGTCATTGACAGGCGACTCAATGACATGGGCCGATTAAATTGGTTAATATAGATGATTGCTCTTGATTTAAACATTATTGGAAACATTTAGGATAATGTAAATTCATAAGTGAACAAAATTTACAATTCTTAAGCTAAACTTTAATATAAAGCTAAACTTTAGCAATACGTTCCCAACAGACGTCGTACTACACAGTGAAAATCGCCGGACACGGGTAGAACAAAAATGGCGGCGAGATTAGAAAAGTTGATTCTGTCAGTTCTGTACGATCTGACGTTGACGTCAGGTCGACTGAAAAATATGATATGGTGGTCAATAGTTCAATGTCTGCCTAAAATTTAATTGTATTAACTGTCCTAACGTTAGAAAGTCATGAAAATAAAAAAATGACATAACAACTTGTTATAAAATCATTATTTTAATAAACGTTAAGAATTCAGTTTTGTTTATCAGTACCATAGCAACGCTCAACTTCCGCTGGAATTTTCAGATAGGAACCGTCCGTATAGATTTTCGAAGAGTTAAATTTTTTGAACGCATTCGGATTATCGAACGGACACGATTTTCTTTCGCAACGCACTCGGTCGGACCCGTTTCGGATGTCAGTCGCACGCGGTCTGCGAATCTCCATAGGAAATTAATGACTTCTGGTCATTTCGGAAGTTGAATCGGAGAGGATTTCAACTGCCAGTGTAAAGGCGGCGTTACGCTATATGCGTTTATTGCATGTAACTATGCATAATTCCAATATTATAGTAACACACACAACATGTTGCCCATTGTTCTGTTTTATGATGTGTGTGGATATTTTAAACTGAAAATCTTACGTATTGTGCCTTTAATTTAACTTTCACTGGAAAGTTTTCCTTGACACAACACAATCAAAGCACGTACGTTTCAGAACGTGATGAATGACGGGACACGCTCAGCCTGAAAACCGCTTTGGCATTTTTCAGAGCTAGGGCACACTTGTGCACTTACATCCCGTCATGTGCACGTGCTCTCGAGTTGCCAAGACCCCCAGTGTGGCTATTTGGACAGACCCCATGTGTTGAGTACATCTACTAGTTAAATTTGTCACCATTACAGAGTGCACTAGCACAAAGACGGCCTCAAAGTGAACACATATTGTCTAAAAACAGTCATAGAGCATGTTAGATTAGATCTGCAAGGCCACAGAACCAGGAAAACACAATATGGATGGAATGTAAAGAATAGTGGAAAAGACTAAACAGAGACACTGATAATAAATCAACACAGAGAAACGTGTTCATCAGGCCTTCTTTATGAAATAAGAAGTACAATGTTATTTTTAATGCTGTAAACATTCAAATTCATAGAAGAAAAATACAATGCTAAACAAATGAACAATGAATATAAACACAAAGACAGACAGCTGAGCGGACACAGTCCGTTTGTCACCCGGTCTTTATATGTCATCAACTACAGAGGCACTTCAAGGCCTCAGATGGTAACAAAACAGAGCGAGAACACGCGCGCACAAAGAAAATTATTACCCCCCCACCCCCGCCTTCGTTATCTATCAGAGCGACCCTCACATGCTATCCGCGAGTGTGCTGCTATACTCTAGCCTTTCATTGTCTGCTGCTGCGGCAAAAAAAATAACACAGAAATGTAAACTTTCAAAGGAATGGAAGGTTAAAATCGCATAAAATTCTTCCAATGTTTCGTAATACCGGAATGTTCCTCCGCACAACACGATGAGGTTTCATCAAACTCAACCCTCATCAGATAAAAAGGTCTTCTCGAGAATCGGCTAGTAACAGTTCAATATCAACAAGGTTCAAAATAGGACTAAAAATGATCCAAAAAAAACAACTACAACTACGCCAAAACACAAACACATAAACCCTGTTCAAACATTCACACTTCCTTGAAGACAGACACATGTAACACACACACACCTGGGCTAAAGAGTGTGCTTATTGCATTTCGTTACCCGGCGACTGGCTCAAACATTACAGGAAGTCTCCATCCCAAAGAAAACGATGATCGACAGCACGTATTTGCGGCACGCTCGACTTTGGTACTCAACAGAACTCAGCTTGCGAGCTGTGGATGGTCGAAACGCCAATCATTTCAACTAGCGAACAATTGAAATCCCTATAGCTTAAAACGTAGCTATCCTTTGAATCAGAAACATTGTTACTCGACTGAAATGCAGCACCTTGGCATATTTCATCAGTGACATCCTCTAACACAAGGACGTTTTATATCATAGCTAGTGGCTGCATAATTCAACAAATGATTGCAGCACGTTCATCTTCATTTGGATAATTAACACAATTGTCATGTGTTTTGTTCAGTGTCACTGAAGTCTTTATTTCAAAGGCTATGCTCCTGAGGTAATCTTGAAATCTAATTCGGGTTTGTTTGCTACATTTGCTACAGTTCGAAATAACACACACATCGGTTTTACATTCAACTTTGTCATGTAATAAATACATTGGGGGGAAAATATCAAGCCTTATGTCCTGGAGGCGGAGCTGTTGGCCAGCCAGGGGTTTTGATTGGTTGTGCAGGAGTACAGTACCGCCTTAAAGAGCAGTGGCAGCTGCTCCAGAGGAACGCCCATCATCTTACCTGGAACCAATTATTACATCATTAGCAGAGCAACGTTTTCATTGGCTAACGGTTGCACGGTCAAACTGCGTATTCACGATGCATGCAAATTTCATTATGAAATATTAAAAGGAAATTAATGTATTACAGTGCTGGGTCGATCACATACAAATTGGAGTCCGTTACAGATTGCATGATGATTTTGACTAAAATATCGATTTAACCCCTTAAGTGTCACCCCCCCCCCCCTTTTTTGAATATAGATGAAAATGCACATTTCAAACTTAAATGGTTGTAATTCAAGAATGCTTTGGAATATAGACGTAAGATTGGTCTCGTTTTAAAGAAGACATTTGGCAGAATTTTGTAAAAGTGAAATAAATTAAGAATGTGAAACAGAAAAAACAGTTATATAAGTTTGAGTTTATGAAAATGTGCAATATATATATATATATATATATATATATATAAAAAAAAGATTTATATTTTATATAAAATATATTTTTTCAAAACCTGGGCAACACTAAAACTGCAAAAAATCAAAGCCAAAAATCTGAATAAGTTGTGTTTCAAATTTTAGGTTGATATCTCAAAAAAATGAGCTTTCAGTGAGATTTTGTTTGGGCGCAGTACCACACTTTTTCACTAGATGACAACCAGACTCCATTACTGCCCATATAAGGGCGCCTCCATTTCCATATGTGTTTTGAGTGATATGAACAATTATTTCCACAATTTTCATACAATTTATGAAGTAGACATCCTATTCAGAAGTAATATGAGAAGTTTGGCAGATTTTGATATGAATTCAACCTCTAAGAAACATAAAAAAAACAAGTATGTGTGTTATACAGTAGCTTCCTGCCACATGAAAATATTCTTGTTGCAAATTGATAAATTACGGCTCCTCTGTAATATATTTTGAAAATTAATCACCAAATATGAAAACTAGAGATTCTAAGCTTTCAAATTATATATAGTTTGTCAAGATTAGTTTAGGTTTAGTATAGGATAATACTGTTTTAATAACGTAATGGATTTGGGCCCACCGGTTCACCGTGACACTTAAAGGGTTAAATAGGACAATCTTATTGATAACATATTGATGTAAAATGACATATGCCACAGTATGAAGGGCATTAAACATAACGTCAGGGTTGTGTTTGTGAAGGAACGGTTAGTGAGTTCATGAAAAGCTAATCATTTGTTAAATAATCCACATGTCTAAATACAAATAACACTTTGATTAGCTGTTTAACTGATGTTTCATGTGACCATCAGACTTCAGAGAACAGTGAATATAGAAATGTGTTGTTAAATTATTCAAAAATTAGGTCAGAAAGGGTTCAAAAAGGTTTGGAAGTAACTAAATTACATGTAAATATGAAATGACACTATTAGAAGGAAAGGTTCTATATAGAACCATAAAAGGTTCTAAAGCGCTACGTATTTGGAACCCCTAAAATGCAATGCATGTGAATGATCACAAAATTTAAGATATGAGGGTTAAAACATGTAGTTAAAGGAGTAGTTCACTTTAAAAAAACTTTGCAATAATTTACTCACCTCATGTCATCAAAGATGTCCACGTCTTTCTTTCTTCAGTCGAAAAGAAATGAAGGATTTTGATGAAAACATTCCAGGATTTTCGCCATATTATGGACTTCAATGGGAACCAAACGGTTCAAGGTCCAAATGAGAGTTTCAGTGCAGCTTCAAAGGGCTTTAAACGACACCAGATGGCGAATAAGGGTCTTATCTAGCGAAATGATCGGTCATTTAAAAATAAATAAAAAAGTTTAAGTTTTATAAGCACAAATGCTCACCTTGCTCTGTTCTGTGATGAGCGTTCGTGACTCTCCTGTTTAAATTTGTTCATCAAAATGAACAAATCTTTTTCGAAGTCATGACTCTGAAGGGTCCTAGACAAGACCCTTATTCACTCGTCTGGTGTTGTTTAAAGCCCTTTGAAGCTGCACTGAATCTCTCATTTGGACCTTGAACCGTTTGGTTCCCAATGAAGTCCCTTATATGGAGAAAATCCTGGAATGTTTTCATCAAAAACCTTGATTTCTTTTCGACTGAAGAAAGAAAGACAGTGGACATCTTGGATGACATGGGGGTGAGTAAATTATCAGCAAAAGTTTTTTTTTAAAAGTGAACTACTCCTTTAATCAATATCTCATGAAGAGTGACATTTCAGTTTTCATCCTCCAAAAATAAGCATGATCAAAATGTGATATTAAGTTACTACAACAGTTTAATAAACAACAATAACTTAATTAAAACTACCAAATGTTGCAGAATAATGTAATATTTGAATGAATAATAGCATATAAAGAACATTTGTGCCAAAAGGCTTCTTTCTTGTCATTATAGAACATTTTTCAGCATAAAAGGTTCTTTGGAGTTGAGTAAAGAACCCTATGCTTCATATATAACCCCAATGAACCCTTTTTTCTAAGAGTGTATATGAATTTGTGCATTTGAATGTGTTTGAAATGCTATGCTTTTAATGCATGGAAATAAGCAGCGTGAACATCTTCATTTGTGTTTCACTGAGAGCCATACAGGTTTGAAACAACATGAGGTTGAGCTGATGAACTATTCCTTTAAGATACACTATGGTTCAGATGTTTGGCGAGATGTTTTTGAATGAAGTCTCACTAAGAACTGCATTCATTGGATCAATATTTCTGTTTGATTTCATTTTAAGATGTAATATATTCCTGTGATACAAAGCTGAATTTTCAGCATCATTACTCCAGTCTTTAGTGTCACATGATCCTTCAGAAATCATTCTAATATGATGATTTGCTGTGCAATAAACACTTTTTTATTATTATCAATGTTGAAAAAGTTGTGCTGCTTGACATTTTTGTAGAAACCATGATTTCAAGATTCTTTGATGAATATAAAGTTCAAAAGCTGTGTGTATTTAATCCTTTTTAACATTATAAATGTCTTAAATTAGTCAAAAAAGGCAGTAAAGACATCCTTGCTGAATAAAAATGGATTAACACTGACACCAAACTTTTTAACGGTAGTGTAATTGTAGAAAAAAAATCATCTTTTTGTGTTCATTTGCTCTCATCTGTAATTTCTCTCCAAACGAATACATACCTGAGGTATGGCGTATCTCAGAAAGGCAGGTGATGATGTCAGAGAAGCGTTTGGGCCGGTGAGGGTGGAGACGTTCTGTAAGGTCGCGACACACAGACCAGTAACGTTCACTTAACCTTTCCAGCATGGGTGTGTTGGATAAACCTGCCACATCTACAAAACACAGGCAAACACTCAAATTACACACATCTGCTCTGTCGTAAAAAAGATCTCAGTGTGTATCAGGGTTAGTGTATGTGTGTTATCTGTGTGTATGTGTGTGTGTTACCGTGATTGAGCAGGGTGACTGTCTTCAAGCAGCTGAACTCCTCATTGCTGATGTTTAGTTGATGAAACTTCCAAAGAGAAATTTAAGCTTTCCATCACCTCCATAGCATCCTCACCAAACCTGTACTCACACATGCATACACTCATTAATGTCATTTTCTGTACATATAATTCATATGAAAAATCAAATTAAATCATATATATAAAATACTTTACAGTAAGGTTTTGTGTATTAAATACTTTAGATAACATGAACTAACAATTAACAATACTTCTACAGGATTTATTAATAACGGTCACTTGCCCGTATACGGGCATCTAAATGTACTTCTCTATATTACTATTAAATCCTAATCTAATCATGACAAACTATATATCGTTGGAAAGGTCAAAGACTCCTAAATAGATATTTTAGCGCTGTTTCTTTCTTACAAATTATGAATGAACAGTAATATATGAATTTATGACAAGAGTGCGCCTCAAAAAAATCAACGTCATTACAGGAGTTTCTGACCTTTGTCACAAAAAGTCGACGCACACACTTTTAATAATTGAAACTTTGGTTTTTAGTGCTAAAAGTTCATAATAAAACATAATTAGTATTTAGTCAATAAAAAAAGATAAAATTATATTTTAAAAAGTAAGGTAAGAAGTCCTCTATAAAGTATAATATATATATATATATATATATATATATATATATATATATATATATATATATTTTTTTTTTTTATTATTATTATATCACATATTTTAGTAGTTATCATAAATTAGGTATCATTTGAAAGCTTACAAACTCAGAATTCATCCTGTGAAAACCGTTTTGAAATTGGACGTTGCGTTACCATAGAAACGGTATTTTTTTATTAGCCCCTCCCCTTTTGGGCATCATCTTTCATAATTTATTATCAAAACCTTTTCTAATCTTGACAAAACACACATTGTCAGAAAGGTCTGAGTCTCAAGGTTCCATATTTAGTGACAGAAGTGATATTTGGATAGAAATTTATTAATTTGTTATGGCAGAATCCATACAATTAAATTCAATGGAATTCAATGGCACCCGGTGGCTATTTTTGGTATAACGCCTAAACAAAATCTCATGGGAACTTCAAAATTTGTGATATCAACTTTAAATTTGGAACACAACTTGGTTAGATATATAGCTTTCATTTTATAGTAATTTTATAGTAAAACATAATTTGTAAAATATTTATTTTATATTAAAAAAATATATGAATAGATTATATTTGATTATAACTTCCATAACTTTTTCACACTTAATTTTTTTAAGTGCTTTCACTTCAGCAATAATCTGCTGATTGTTTTCTTTAAAACAAGACCAAACTTGGGTATAGGTCTATATATTAGGTCATGCAATAATGTTTACAAATGATACCTTATAGTAAGTATTACCAAAATATTTTGTTAGTCAGTATGAAATCTAAATGGATTTATAAAGTATATTTAGTACAAATGATTTATCACATCATAGTTTGTTTGAAATTCATGTGCACTAATATTGAATCAAAATAACTTCCCCTCCCTCTTGTAAGAGCATCTTCTCTTCAGCGTAAGGGGCGAGCAACCGGTCACCAATAGCAAAACACAACCATCCAATCAATTCCCCATGGAAAATCAAGTCGTTTCTTATATTTAGTCTTGTTCAAGAAGCCGTTTCACTCGGATATATGGCACAAAATGTAAAGAATAGAATATCAAGGAAACTAATGGCCATACACGTATATCTCACCTCTGTAGCGTCAGGCCGGATGGTGTGTACTGGTGTGTGATGTTGGCCAGTTCTCCCAGTATCTGTCCGCTGTGCACCGTGAGCAAGGAGAGCAGGATGAGCTGATGCCAGGAAGCCCCCAGTAAACGAGTGCAGTCTTTGATGGACAGATCACTGTAGAACGGTAAACGCTTCAGCCAGACGATGTGTCTGAATAACAGCTCATCAGCTATACGACACAGCAGAGCCAACAGCTCCGACTGAGTCACGATATACCTGAACAAAGGACAAACAGACACACCTGGAATTAAACAAGCTGGATCTTTAAGCATCTTTAAGACTTTTCTATGTAAATGAAAATCATTTTCCATTGTAAGTTTAAGGGAGGATAATACAGAGTTGATATAGCAATGGAACAATGGTATTTAACCATTTTCTTTAATTACATGCACAAATAAGGTAAACAGATATTTTAAATTAAGTTTGGGCAGTACGATTTTTTTGTTTTATTTTTGAAAGACGTCTGTTGTGCTCACCAAGGCTGCTATTATTTCAAAAACAGTAATATTCTGAAATATTATTACAATTTAAACAAACTTTTTTATTTGAATGTTTTCAAATATGATTTACTCCAGTGATCAGATCTGAATTGTGTCACATGATCCCTCAGAAATCATTCTAATAAGCTGCTCAAGCATTCTTATTATTGATAAGTATCGGTTGTTTTGCTTAATATTTTTGTGGAAACCGTGTTTTTTTTTCTTTATTCTTTAATAGAAAGAAAAAAAACAAAAAAAAAACAGCATTTATTTAAACTGAAATCTTTTATATCACTTTAATTCATTTTTAATAAAAGTATTGATTTCTCACAACAACACAAATCTTCAGGGTGCAAGAGATTTCCAAATATAAAATGTCCCTCAGGAGCTTCTGGAAATATTTTTGAATGATGATACAAGCAACTCATCTGTGTTTTGAACAATTAATTTAAACATTGAACCATTAATAGCAAGTAACATAAAATATACCACTGAAAAAAAAGTAAAAAAATAATTATATATATATATATATATATATATATATATATATATATATATATATATATATATATATATATATATATAATAAAACATTATTATGTTACTTGCTATTAGGGGTTCAATGTTTCAATTAATTGTTAATATATATATATATATATATATATATATATATATATATATATATATATATCTGTGATGTATAATTGTGTGTCTGTGTCTGTGTTTTTTTTTTTTTTTTTAAACATTAGACAATCAAAATGGCTCCAAAGATCAACATTTTTATTTGTGGTTTGTATCACCATTTAAAAAAATATCTAAAAATATATCAACATTCATCTCAAGGTCAGCTGCCTTTTGACAACATGCTGCTTGTAACATTTAGATAAAGATGGTGTCAGACCAGATCAAGACCATTAGAGATGACTACTGACACAGACATTTGAAAACCTAATGGCCAAGTAAGAGTGATAATCCAACCAAATCAAGTCAAATCCAACTCAAAAGTTGTGTTTGATATGTAATTCTGTGAGAGTCTTACCCCTTCTCTATGACCATGGGTGTAGTGAGAGGTGTGAGGTCTTCAGCATTGAGTAGCTGTGTTGAGAATGTGTGTGATTGCGTCTTCAGGCTGCTGCCAGTAGGGGGCGGCAAAGGATATTTACACAACAGGAAAGAGTGTGTAAGTTGAGGACTGCTGCACTGATCTCTACAGGACACAGAGTACGTGCTCATATCCACAGAACGGCTGCAGAGAGAGAACAACAAGGTTATGTGTGTCTTATACGCTGAGGCAATCCTAGTTTATAAATGTAAATTACACAATTTGATAAAAATGGCAAAAGTCAACGTAAAACAACATAAAATAACAATTGTAACACTGCTACTTTAGTAACATTGATTTACATTCACATTTTTAGAACTTCCGTTTTTACTTTTATTTGTAGTTAGTTTTAGTATTCTTTTTAAATGTCAATGCAGAATTTATTTTAAGTTTAGTTTATTTATTTTAGTACTTCAACTTTAAACAAAAATAGGAAAAAATATTTGCAACTCATTTCAATATTTTTATGTCACATATTTAACCCTTAATTGCATATACCTTGTGTCTTTAGTGACCCGGTACACCATTCACTACCCTCCTCCTCCTTATTCATTTTTTTTAAGTTAGGCATCAAGCTTTCTTAGTACTCCTCAATCAATCCATTGTAAACAATATGACAAGAAAAAAAAAATACAATTATAAAAGAATTATAAAAGATTTTTCTCCATTCATTTTTAGTAAAAAATAGTATAGGGTCACTAATGACCCCAGGTTTGTAACATTGTAAGTATATTTTTCCAGCACCACAATAATTTAATCTTTAATGACTAAATAAATTCAATTCACTCTATACCACAAGTTGGCAATGTCTAGCCTGGTTCAACCAGACTCTCGTACATTTCATTTGACCAGGAAGTTCTGAAGCCTTGCAGGAGCTGCCATCTTGTAGCAGAAGTTCACTTGCGTTAGCATTCCCATTGACTCCCATTCATTTTGGTGTCACTTTGACAGCGAATAACTTTACATCTGAGGCGTTTGAAGACCCCATTTGTCCTTTATTTATTTCTAAAGAAACACGACAATGTATAAAATGCTCCATTACCTTGCAGCTTATGTTATGGCCCCATAGAAGCAGTTTTGTAAAAGTAGGCTAACGATTGCGTCATACCCACGCGACTCTCTGTCGCACAGTAGAGAGATTACCGTACTGGACAGGAGGCGAAGCTCAAGCGCAATCGGGGAAACGTGGAGGCAAAATGACAAAATAATTAATCAGAATACCTAGCAGAAGTTTCTCCTGCTCCTAGCTCATGGACAGCTCCTACTCACACTCTCCGCCTCTGCAAGTTTCGGAAGGGAATGATTCAGATTTCTCATGCCACAGCCACTAGAAGACAGACGGGTTGCTCTCGTCACATCTACGTCGTCAAGCTCTGTTTGAGTCGGTTTGAGTCTGCGCGCAAGGAACGGAAGTGCTAAAAAAAAATTATCGCCAAAAACGGGCTTCACTTGTCTCAATTGAGTTCCAATGAGATGGCTCTGTTCACTTCTTATACTGTCTATGCTCTCCATTGAGAAACATTTACTTTCTTGTAAGCGGGTTCTCTGTTAAAGTTCAAAACTATTGGATCTGCCCAGAGTCACTCAGGATCTGCCATGAGCCAATCGCTGAAGGTGTGGTGGTGACGTATGTCATGCACCCAAACCGGCTGAAAACAACAAGTCCGAATGATCAGAGGATTATGTTTACAATTAAGATTTCTGTCAACAAGAGCTGCAGGTTTTGTTCATCTAAGATCAATTATTAATTCGAAATGTATATTTAACACTAAGGCCCTGTTTACACAAGAACGCTCGTGGGTGAAAATGTAAAAATATTTTATCGAATGTGCCTTTCGTTTACAAGGCGACGGCGTTTGAGGCTTAAAACGCAAAAAAGTGAAACTCACCCTCCAGAGTGGAAATCTTAAAAACGCTCCACCACTGAACACAAAAGTCTGCTTGACAGTGAAGGTTGTACGCAGGCGTGTGGACTTGGTGTTGTTGTAGTATGCACTCCTAGCCGCCTGGATTCAACTTCATTGAATTTCACACACTTTTGTGTCACCATTTGCACAGGGATTTCCCACACAAAACGCTCGTGCTAAACGCAGAATAAAAAGTAATATATTATGCACCAATACCACTTTTTAATGATTGAGTACGAGTACCGTTATTTTTTCCCTGGTACTCGCCAGATACTCGATACCAATGTCTATTGTACTGGGGGATTCTTTTTTATGTGGCAATTTTCTAAGTCTTACACAATGAGACTAATGAACATATCAGCATCTTTATTTTTAACAACTTAAGTAAACTTTAACCAATAAACTGAGAGTGGTTGATCGTCAAGAACAATGAATTGGGTAAGCATCTCTGTTATTTTTATTGCTCTTGGGGTATCTTTTGACATTTTCTCTTGCCTTGCTAAGGTTTGCTGCAAAGTTTGTTGCCGAGTGCTACTGCTAATGGCAAATTCGCTGTGTTTCAATTTCAGATGTTTTATTTAGTTTTTTTAATTTTATTTTTTTTATTTTTGTATTATATGTACTGGCTTTTGTACCTCCTCTCGATATTAATGCAGAATAAATCATGCAGATTGCCATGCGTAGGTCGTCATCATTGATTTTGAAAATATTTCCACTCTCCTGAGGCTGAAATTGCGTCTGCTGCGGCTGGTGTCCCTGTGTGCATTGGAAAGTTCTGTCAGTTACGTCACGTGAGGTATCGGTCTTTGGTATCGGGGTATTTTCACGAGTACGAGTACAAGTACATGAGCTTGGTATCGGTGCATCCCTAATAAAAAGTGATGATGCAACGCCACTTTTGCGTTTTCTCTTCAGAATCGTTTCTGTGTAAACATCAGCGTAAGGACAGTGACGTATTCATTCAACTGTCGAAGCAGGGTCTAATCATTAAAAATACGTGGACACCGCTGCAAGTCGTTTCTGTTGGGAATCTGAGCTACTGACATGACTCCTTAGACAACAGTTTAGCAACCAGGACTCCGAGCTTCCGAAACACGAGGCTAAAGCGTCCGTCCAAAATGTCACGGTCATTCGTGCACGCTGAGCTGCCCAGCACGAACTCCAAACTTTTCTTCCTCCTTCACTTTGTCCTCCATTAGTGCAACAGAGGGAGACGAAAACAACTATCAGCTTTGCATCCGTATCATTCACCTTAGCTAACTCGTTCACCACTAGCGGAGTGAGCTGGAAAATCAAACTTTTCCCGAACCCCGTGGGGAGGAGGGCCACAACATCATGGCCCCCAACAAAACTTAGCAAACATATTCGACAGTTTTCCAACGACCGACTGAATAGCTTTTCTCACGTCTTTCTCCGCTGCAATTACTGACGTGCTACATCAACGTCATCGTTCTCAGCCACTCCCTCTATTCGCTGATTGGTCCTACACAAAAATTGATTTCTGGAAACGTGAGAACATACAGCAGTCCCAGACGTAGTACTAAAGGAAAAATAAAATTGAGCGGAAGTGCGTAGGAGGGCGTGGCCAGGCTAGGCAATGTCTGCAATGATGAAGTGATGTTTCACTCATAGTTACAGCAGGCAGAAAACAAAAGAAGATACATCAGTAAAACTTGAATTAGCTCAGCGTTTACTGCAGAGCAAGAACTGAACGCAATCAAACAGTGTCACTGTTAACATTTGTGCATTTAAGGGTTAAAAGATTTAAATAAAGAGATTCACATATTTTTAAAAAATTGCGAGGAAATTGATTTTATCCATCAGAATGGATAATTAATTAATTCGATGGTGAAAAGTGTCTCTTTATGAAAAACAAGAGGGCTGGATGATGTCAGCAGAAAAGAAAAGATGTTTCAGAGGTGGAGCGAATAGACATTTTTCTCTTTGGAATCACATCCGGAAAGGAATGAATGAGTAAAAAAAAAGTAAAAACTGCCTCAAATCTGAGCGTTTCTTAATCTTGTTTTTGATTCTCTGCTCGTGTGTGTTGGTTCGTTCCACGACAGAAACACCTCAATTCAATTAGTTTAAAGCCATTTGTCCCAGCACATAAGAGGGGCAGACTCAGGTCAGCGCGTCCGTGTGTTAAATGCATTAGAACATCTCATTCAGGTCACACCTGTTTGACAGCGTGGGAGAAAGATAAGGTCTGAGCGCCCTCGGAGATACTGTTGCCAGGTGAACTGTGGTTACTGTAGCCGTGGCTCCACGCGTCTGATAGTTCTGGCTCTTTCTTTAAACTCCTGGCCAGACATGATTTCGTTCCAATCTCCTCCAGCGAGATCTACAAAGAGAGAAATGGAGAAAATCAGAGATGAATGCATGCCATCGACTCCACAAACAGAACGTTGCTACGGGATAAAAGATGGAGATCGGCCAATACGAAGACATATATTGAGAAATCTCTCACGTGCTCATTTTTTATATTGTCTCTTTTCCACAGATTTTTTTGTTCTGTTTAAATCCGTCAATAATAGACTAAATCAATAGCGAATGGGTGAGGGTGTAACTCGTTCCCATAAACAAACTCTTGCTTATCTTTTGTCCATCCTGAATGTCATCTTCCGTGGACTGAAAGCGATGAGATCTCGTCAATTGTATTACAGAATGAGATGGAAACTAATGAATGAGAATGAGGGAGATTCAGCAGCAATGCTAATAGACAAACACTTGATAACAAGGACACCAAGACACAAACTCTGCACATTCCCATTCTCTATAGATCTATATGATGTATACATACTTTTAAAGAAAAAGAAAGGAAGGAGAGGGCTTTTGTGTGTCACAATTAATCCCTGTGTGTGGCCTTCAGAATCAAAAGCACTTCAGGTTTAATTTGGCAAGAATGCTCTGAGATTGTGTGGAGAAGAATGGCCGATCCAATTTATTTGCATGTATATATATATATATATATATATTAGGGCTGTCAAACGATTAATTGCGATTGCGATCGCATCCAAAATAAAAGTTTGTGTTTACATAATATATGTGGGTGCACTGTGTATAATTATTTTATATATTTAATACACACACATGCTTGTATATATTTAAGAAATATTTTCATATATGTACTGTATATATATTTATATGTAATTTATATAAATGTTTTATATATAAATAATATTTCTTTTCTTAAATATACATGCATGTGTGTGTATTTACATATATAAAAAAATTATACACAGTGCACCCACATATATTATGTAAACAAAAACTTTTATTTTGAATTTTAAACGATTAATCGTTTGACAGCCCTAATATATATATATATATATATATATATATATATATATATATATATATATATATATATATATATATACACACAAATATATTTATATAAATAAATATATATACTGTATATATATATATATATATATATATATATATAATATATATATATGTATATATATATATATATATATATATATATATATATATATATATATATATATATATATATGTACAAACAACTACCATTTTTCTTTAAAATGACACACATTTTAGATAAGATGTTTTGTCACATAACAAAGGATGCCTTGAATGTCATCAAAAATCTATCTATCTATCTATCTATCTATCTATCTATCTATCTATCTATCTATCTATCTATCTATCTATCTATCTATCTATCTATCTATCTATCTATCTATCTATCATCTATCTATCTATATGCAAGTACATATTGTAATTTTGACAGCCCTATGTATCCAAAAGAGAGGATTTGTCAGATTTAGCTCACTTCTGGGGACAAATAGCTATAGCCATGTAGGAACGCACACAACTGTCTTACCTGTACAGGTCCGATCATTTTATTCCTCCCTCCTGGCATCCCATCCTCTCTGATTGCTGAAAGTGAGATAAAAAGATCTGTAAGGAACTGCATACTAGCATTTTACAAATAATATTTCTGCAATATTCAACATACTGTGCATAGATGATTATTTAATATTATTTACCAAAAAAACATTAAATCCCACAAACAGTGCATTTTTGGCATTTTACAACTTCTGACTCATTACTTGATGGGACTTGCATGACACTTTTGCACAAAACTGAAAGAATGAACCACTTTGATATGCATGTAATAAACGCATTACACAGTATATACTGTGCAGTATGCAGTAAGCAAGTCACTAGTATTGCAAATCAAATCAAATCAATTGCACGAGGAGGAAGTTGGTGGTTAGTACAGCAACACAGACCAACAGCTCCCTCTGATGCACACCGCAGGCAAGTACACTCAACAGTGTAGAAATGGTAAATGATTTATATGTATATGTGTGAGTGAGTTTAGCCCCAGGTATCAGAGATGGACAGCATGATCTGGATCAAGAAACTGTTATCAGCGCCATCTGAGCAACTCATGATTATACATGCAGCGGCGCAACCCAGATCTACAATCTGATTTATGCACGCTTTTTCCTTCAGGCATGGCCAATCAAACCCTGATCTATATCACCTAATTTACATAGTGGAAAGATCAGATATTTGCCTCTAATGAAGCAGCATCAAAGAACAGACGAGAAGAACAGACTTAAGAGGTAAATAAACCTTGAACATTTTGTTTTTGTGTTTATACAAAAGAGGTGTTGCATAAATAGGGTGAAATTGTAATTCTGAATGGATTTGAGTAAAAAAGGAGAGAGGGAAAGAAAAATAGCATGGAAAAATAAGAAAATAACACGGGCAAAGAAAAGATTAAAGGATGTTTAATAGAAAGGAAGTTTTAAAGATATGAAATAGTATATTATTCATAGTAT